>JALBCR010004563.1:0-142612 GCA_030710515.1 Abscondita cerata | reverse complement strand
GGAAGTTACGTATATTGCTATAATGATTTATTTGGCTTACTGGAAATTAGAGACATATAATTCAGCAATGATGGAGCACCTCCGCATCGTACCCATGTTGCAAGTACTTGGATCAATAATACATTTGGTTGAACGTGGATGGGGAGGAATGAACCGTTACGATGGCCCGCGAAATCCCAGGGTGTTACTCCGTTGGATATTTTTCGTGTAGCAAAAGTTTATATGGAAACCAAGCATAACTGAAAATATGCAAAACAAGATTAGAAACACGTTTGCTGAGATTAATTCATAAACATAGGATAAAGTTAAAATTAGTTTTAATCGAAAAATTAAGGTTTGCGCTTACAACATGATAGTCGATATTTGAACATTTATTAAAATCTTTGCTCAACTTTTCATTTATTTTACGTTTTTGGGTTCTTTTCTCTTGTTAGTAAAATGTTTTGTAGCTTCTGAATTTATGCGTTTATAATTATTACAAACTATAAAAACCTTTGAAAAGATATTGAATGACTATTTTTATCACAAAAATGAAAGACGGTTCAAACGGGCAAATTGTTACGACAAAACCGAATTAGCAGCCGTAGTTGAGAGCTATTACACGAAACTGTAAAGTTCAACTAAGCCGAAGCTAAACGATTTGAAAAATCGCACGATTTTAAAATGTTGGGTCGGAAGAGATACCTGACGGGATAGAATAGAGTTGAAAGCGACCCTGAGAAGAATGAAAAACAATAAGGCTCCGGGTGGAGATGGAATAACAAATAAAATGTTACAAACTGGGGTGATACGCTGCAAAGGTTTTTCTTGCTCTTTTAAAACAAATGTCTTAAGGAAGGAAAAGTTCCAAAAAGAATGGCAAAATTTGTAGTAAAAATTCTCTTTCAAAAGGTGACAGCACAAACATGGAAAAACTATAGACCAATCAGCCTACTTTTGTCCTCCTGTACAAACTGCTGACCAGAATAATAACAAATCGCCTCACCAACACACTAGACTTTTATCAGCCCGTGGAGGAGGCATTTTAGAAAAGGATTCAGCATCACTGACCACCTGCAAGGAATACATCATCTAATAGAGAATTGCACAGAATATAACATACCTCTGCACTTGGCCTTAGTTGATTACGAGAAGGCATTGACCCATTGAAACCTGGGCATTCTTGGAATCACTAAATAATGCAAAAGTTGACTCCAGATACACGAATTTATAAACAAATATTTATGAAAATTCCACAATGCACGTGAAAATTGATGATGAAGTCAGCACAGACAAAATACCAATAAAAAGAGGTGTACGACACGACAAGGGGATCCTATCTCTGCAAAATTGTTTAGTGTCGCTCTAGAGAATGTGTTTAACTAACTGTGCTGGGAAAAAATGGGCATTATAATTGACGGAAAGTATTTGAGTCACCTACGCTGCAGATGATGTAGTTGTTGTAGCGAGCTCAATAGAGGAACTGCAGAAATGCTTAAGGAGCTAAATGAAAAATCACTTATGATCTGGCTGAAAATGAATTTAAAGAAGATCAAGTTAATGACCCCCGAGACAGTAAACATAGAAATACAAGGCCAGATACTGGATAATGTTGAAGAGTATATCTATCTTGGACATAAAGTTAACCTGGGAATTGCGAATCAAGGGACAGAAACAACAAGGCGCATCGGACTTAGCTGAGCCGCATTCGGTAAACTAGGCTATATTCTCAAAAGCCAAAAAAACTCTATAAGCCTAAAACGAAAAGTGTTTGAATCATGCATTCTCCCAGTGATGACGTACGGCCTGGAAACGACTGCAATTACAAGAGCCATAGCCAATAACCTGTCTGTCATACAAAAGGCTATGGAAAGAAGTATGCTGCCCAAGGAATCCGCTTTGAGATATAGATTAAGAAATACTGAGATCTCTGTAAACCAAAGTCACAGACGTGATGCGGCGTATAAGCTTTGCTTAAGTGGCAATGGGCGGGGCACGTTGCAAGGCAAGATGATGATAGGTGGCCAAAGAGCATACTTAGTTGGAGGCCGAGAACGACAACTCGGAGCAGAGGAAGACCACAGAAACGCTGGGCAGATGATCTACGCGATATGGTAGGACAAACATGGTGGACAGTAGTAAGAGACAGAGAATGATTGCGTAACTTGGAAGTGGCCTAGGTCCAGGAATGGATTGAAAATGACTGAAAAGAAGAAGAAAGAAGAAGAAGAAAGGTGATCAATATTTGCATTCAATCCAATAAAAAAATCTGTAGTTTTATTTAAAAAAAAACACAAATTATACCTTAATTTCGACCGCTTGTCTGTGTTAGTACATTTTATCATTAATAACTCTGTTGGTCACAGCGTTTTTAGATTTATGATAACTGCGATATTTAGTTTTTACTATTACTTATTGAAAAAATGGCGAATGGCAGTCAAACAACTCATATTTTAGATACCAAGTGTGATACATAAAGTCCCCGTAAAATTGACGAAGAAATTCAAATATGTAATAATATACAGGGGGTTCCATTTCAGAAAAAGTAACTTTGATATAATTCGATTCATTTTCTGAAAATAGTACTGCGCCTGTTTTCGACATCACTGAACCCAGACAAAAGCATTTTCGTTCATACAGCACTTCAGGCAGTACCGGAAGTAGCTGTCAACTTTCTTATTTCAAATAGAACATGCTATTTTTTATTTTATTTTCAGATTCTACGTAAAATTTAAGGTGTAGTTCAATTACTATACCATACCCAAAAATTGACTGGTTTTTTAGTTATATCGATTTTTTGAAAAAATTTTTCATAAAAATCATGTTGAATTGTTATCGTTCATACCTCAAGATGGTATCAATATTTTAGTTCCTAATTTGTTGTGGCAAACGTCGATACGTTACAGTAACTCACATATGAAGGAAATTTGAATTGCATGTACAGGGTGATGAAAATTCTCGTGCCAATATGAACAACTTTCGACCTCAAAAACTTGCTTAATTTAAATGGGACACCCTATGTTTTCAATCATCAATCGATGTCTTTTGTTGTCCTCTTTCGATACATACTAACATGTAATCAAATTCTCCATATACTTTTAATGCACGCTCGATGTGCCGGACCCTGTATAACAATTCAATTTTTATCAAAATTAATTTTAGATTGTCGCCTTTAGTGTCCTATACCATGTCCCATCAATGCATTTTAAGGATGTGTGAAAATAAAACCGCACAATTTTCTACCCACACTTTATGGCCCACTCTGTATGTGAAAACATTAACTGCAAAATCTTACAATTGTGTACTTTTGTGTATGTGAGTCGCCTTTAACAAAAATGAATAAAAATACGTAATTATCTTATTTTCATTTATGTTTTGCTTTTTTTGTCGTATGTAATAAAGATTTTGTCTTCTACATCAATTAACCATTAATTTTGCAGTACAATATGATTGAACATCTTCTAGTTGAAATGTGTGCGCTTTCTTTCCTATTTTTCATTTCATATAAAGCTCGTTTAGAATAATATAAATAATTTCACACGGGTGTTTACGAAGAACGTCCACGTAGGTAATCAAAACTGATTATTTGTGGTTTTTGTTAGATTATTATCGTAGATCCAAAGCATTCAAAATTCAAATACTGCGGTTTATAAAGAATTTCCACTATTTCTTATAACCTTGTAGAACTTTAAAGTAGGTACGATTTAGCTTATTAAGTAACACTTTTTGTGATTTAAGCATTCATTTAAAATTAATTTAGGAGAGAAATTCAAATAATGTATATACTAGTTTTCTAGGTCAAATTGTTTCTGTGTATCTAAAGTTTGATAAGTTCAGACAGAAATACTTTGTACGAATTTTATTAGTTGGTACATTCCAATAATTTCATTTAAGGCATCAAAAACCACTAATCTGATTTCGATAACTTAGTCATTAGAGTTTTTCGGTATTACATAATTATCTTTACAAGCTTTCTGAAGGTAGGTTCCTTAAAGATGGACATTTTTAGTTTTTAGCTAATACAGGGTGATTTATACCACAAAGCGAAAAATAAAAATATGTGTTTACAGTTTGATTCTAAGCAAAAAATCGGCCTTTGTTTTCGAGATATCGAGGTTCAAACTTTTAAAAGACCTGGTCTCAAATTTCACACAAAAATAATAGTAGGCAATATGAAAACTATGTTTAAAAACCTTGTAACTGTAACACAAAGAAGAACCAATACCTTAACTTACAAAGTATGTTCGAAAAGTCCACCGCTAGCTGCGATGCAAGCCTGGCAACGTAAAACCAACTTCAAGTTGCTGAACTGCATTCTGGACTAAATTTTTAAGACTAACAATTACAAACACTACCCAAATGTGAAACTTTCAATAACTAATAAATAAGTTTTTGTTTCAAAGCACTCTATATTAGTTTTTTGTGAAACTTAAAATCGTATCTTTCAAAAGTTGGTATCTCGATTACTCGAAAACAAAGGCCGATTGGAAAAAAAATATTTCGCATTTTGCTTAGAATCAAACTGTGAACACATATTATCATTTTTTTGTCTCGTGGTATAAATCACCCTGTATAAAAAAATAATTCCACTTACACATATTTTTTCAAACAAATTTTGTTTCTAATTGATACTTTCAGAATTATTGTTTAAACATTTTCTCTTCAAAATATGTTCAATTAAACGTTCTTAACATAATAGGTATTCTTAATTCTAGGCGTGAAATCAACGTTTGTGATAAACTACTACTGTTCGATTCATCAGATAAATGTGACTTTAAAACTACCACCAAATCTAATTTGCAGAAGCACAAACTTAACCACTCTAAAGAAAAACGGTTTAATTGTAATCTCTGCGATTACCGTTGCAACATCTCAAAGGATTTAAAAGTGCACTTAATGAAACATACAGGTGAACGACCGTTTACTTGTGATAAATGCGACTTCAAAACTACTACCAACTCTAATTTGAAGAGGCATAAAGTTATCCACTCTAACGAAAAACGGTTTAATTGTAATCTGTGTGATTATCGTTGCAACTTTTCAAAGGATTTAGAAGCACACTTGCTCAAACACACAGGTGAACGACCGCTTACTTGTGATAAATGCGACTTTAAAACTGCCATCAAGTCTAATTTGTACAACCACAAAGTTATCCACTCTAAAGAAAAACGATTTATTTGTAATTTGTGCGATTACCGTTGCAACTATTCAAAGGATTTAAAAGCGCACTCAATGAAACATTCAGGTGAACGACCGTTCACTTGTGATAAATGCGATTTTAAAACTACAACCAAGTCTAACTTGCAGAATCATAAAATTATCCACTCTGAAGAAAAACGGTTTAATTGCGATTTGTGCGATTATCGTTGCAATTTTACAAAGGATTTAGAAACGCACTTAATGAAACATACCGGTGAACGACCGTTTACTTGTAATAAATGCGACTTCAAAACTACTACCAACTCTAATTTGAAGAGGCATAAAGTTATTCACTCTAACGAAAAACTGTTTAATTGTAATCTGTGTGATTATCGTTGCAATTTTACAAAGGATTTAGAAGCGCACTTAATGAAACATACCGGTGAACGACCGTATACTTGTGATAAATGCGACTTCAAAACTGTAAGCAAGTCTAATTTGCAGAACCACAAAATTATTCATTCTAAAACGCTTCAATTGTAATTTGTGCGATTATCGCTGCAATTTTTCAAAGTCTTTAAAGTTGCACTTGATTAAACATTGAGGTGAATGACCGTTTACTTAAGAAGAAGCACTCGAAAAAATTTTAATTGTAATTTGTGCAGTTATCGTTAGAGGAAACATTGAGAAACTTACATCACATTTGATTTGCACAAGCACTCTAAATAAATACTATTTAAATTCAATATATGTGACTTAAATAATCTCGGTCTTTAAAAGAATACATTTTGTTTCCGATCTGAATAAAATTGGTGAATATACTAATAAGAAGGTGTAGAATACTGGAATGCTATCAGTTGCTATCTTAATAATACGATCAAAAGAACAAAGACTATAGTCTTGGGTATAAAATCTGGAAAAAAAAACATTTTGTTTCCGAGGTGAATAAAAATTGGTGAATATACTAATAAGAATGTTAGAATACAGGAATGCTATCAGTTGCTATCTTAATAATACGACAATAGGAAATAGCTGACATGTTGTGAGCGACTATATTACAATTATTACGAAGAGCTTCTTCAAATTAGATTCTAACTTAATTCGACATGTAAGGATCTACGATAATATTCCATTTCACACCCAATAACCTAATTATTTCTAGAAATAGGTGAATTCACTTTATATTTTAAGCATGATTGGACATATTGGAGTGATTGTTCAAGGTCATAACTGTAATATATAGATGTAAAAGACATAATGTCTAGTAGTAAGATATTATAGGTTTGTTGTATGTTAAGAAGATACCGTGACTGTTATAAATTTGGACACAAATGGAAAAATTTGTTATTGATTTCTCAGAAAATTTTATTCTTGATTTCAAATTTAAAATGAGCTTGTAAAAATTTGAATATCTTCTTTCTTATACAGGGTAGATTCGAAAACATAAAACAAAACATAAAAACATACACAAAAATGTTATTTGAAGAAGTTGTTTGGAATTGAAACAGTATGTCAAATATAATATTTCAGCCAACTTCTCTGAAAAATTATTTTCTATCTTTTTCAGTTCTTTTTCTACGACCCTTGTATTTTACGTGAAACAAAATACTTCGTAGTTAAGTTATTATCTGATAAAACAGCTATACGCTAGTAATCTTAAGCTTCATGTGCCCCATAAGTGGGAAATTAGATTATTCTTTTCAACCTTGAAAAACTACATATTTCTTCAAAAAATATACCGAATTAACGTGAAGGGGTTGTAGAGAACGTCAGAACATTTAAATAGAAACTATTATTTTTTATTTTAACAACCAGAACTATTTCTCGAAAAGTACTTCCATCCTTCCTTTATTTCGGTTTGATATTTGGCGAAGTTTGGAAAAAAATTGATAATATCGTTTTGACATTTACAAGTGTAATTTTCACAGTTTCATTTTTTCATAGTTTAAATAAGTGACCGTCAGATTTTTTAAGTAAAATCCAATTTACATAAAATTCATTTGAGTTTCTTTTTTTCGTTAACACTCTTATTTCGAGACCATTTTATTTAAAGTTTTAGTTTCAAAGCACTACCCGATAGCTGTAGTCGGCGAGGGGTCGCGGGCGGTTATGAGTGATGAAGAAATACGAAAATCCATCAAAACGAAAGAGGCACCACCCTACACTTTAAGTAATTTGTCCTGAATAATAGGGACTCGGGACACAACGAAACAAACAACAAGAAACATGTAATTGACGAAATACAGCTGATTTTACCACTTGTGTCGCAGTCCGAAGTACACAGTCCATCATAAGTAACGATAAAACATGTAAAACAATAAATACGGAATAAATTAGATAAGCAGCACAGATCGTATCACATTTAAATCGTTATCTAACAGCAATATAGCGAATATTTCGCAAAGCGCAGGGAACAAAATGACCAACGCCAAAGTTAAGTAACGAGATTAAGTACCCTAATTATACTATTATAAGCTCACATTACTCAAGATAATGATGTTGACTTTCCTAATTTTAGTAACCACACCTAGTAATCTTATTAAATTCAAGCGCATTCCTGTGTGATCCGTTTCTTTGAGAGGCCTCCCGACTACAAAATGTAAGCACAAATTATAAGTTTATATCGAATTAAACTGATCAGTTTTATACTACCCCTAATTACAATCATGGAAGTTTCAAGAACGAAACGCATAAAAAGAAAGAAAAAGAAATACTTAAAAACTAGAGCACTTATCTGTTATTTGAGGTATTAGAACGTCAAATACTGGTTTGCTACTAGCTGATACGGAGACGACAGACAGGTGTCAGAGTTGAAGATCACTTGCTTAGATTAAATACCATGGCGTTTGCGTAGTTAAGGAAAATGGTGTACTCACGGCTTCCGACAACGTGCAGAATTTCGACGTATACCTTAAAGTGATTTATAAAGCAGAAAAAATCATAGTTTATTTAACAAAAGAAAACACTTCACCTCCTTGCAGCCACAAAAGCATTTCACTACCGTCGGAGCCAATTGAAAAGAAAATGCCAACGCGGCTATAAATGGATACGTACTCTATCTTAATGATATTAAATAAACGTTCTAAAGAACGAGTTCTACGTAATCTCAAAAACGAATTGATGTGTTCAACCAGGACGTTTGGGGGCGTAATCGTAAGGTGCGGTAATGCCTATAATGAAGATTAATTAATCACAATTAGAGTTAAATAGTCACAATGCCCAATGGACGGAAAAAAATGACCTACTGACAAAACATGCAATTTACGCACACTACTAAACTATAAAGAAACTGTTTTAGGTTTTTACAGCCTGTTTGTGATCTACGAAAAGATCGATGGGAATTAGGCTTAAAGAACATCGAACAAACGGTTGTCTAAGACCCACCGAAAAGTCAGCGGTAGTCGAACGTGCTCTTAGCAATAAAGGTCACAAAGTTCTCTTCGAGAGCTCCAAGTTACTAACAGCATTAGGGAGGTCATCAAGATCCATAAACACCCAGAAACTTCAACAAAAAATAAGTAACCCTAAGACTCAATCAGATCTGGAATCAAAACACTCGAACGGCACTTTACAAAAAACCGATTTGACCGGCGCGATGCAAGCCTCGCCCCCTTTGAACCAATGTAAATACAACCTGCAAAGCAGAGCTTATAGTCTTCATCCAAAATCAAAGATGGAAGGACCTCTGAAGAAGATGACCACTTGCGTTAGTGGAACCTTGGGAAGGAATTCCAATCAATGATGGCCTTAGACTCGAATCTAGACAACATTAGTTTTATAAAAAAACTGTCAAATTAAAGTGCGCGGCGCCATCTAAGCGATGGTTTTAATGCTTAAAACAACACGTGAGTCGATAAAGCCAAGATAACTTGTACAGAAGCATACACGCACGAAAGAACACCTGATGCAGCATTTCGCTCTTATTATGAGCTCATCAGAGGTGTATACTTAAGTGCGGTATACAACTGTACAAGACGACGGTTGGTCTTTTAAACTCTCCTGGAGCAATGAATATAAGTAAAATGTGTCTTGCGACATCTCGTGTTAAAATGGACACGTGTAAATAGTATAAACTAAGTAAATGCCAACAGTTAACTGTAAAGACTTGTGTGCGTTAAAGTGCACGGCGCCATCTAAGCGATGGTTTTAATACTTAAAACAACACGTTGTTAAAGAATCTGTAAATACTGACTCAACGTGGTCTAATGAAGTTATTAGAATGACAACCTTACTACAACAAGCTTACTAATTATTTCTAAGCATGGTGTTTGTACATGTAAAGTAAAATGCACGTCAGTTTTATTAATCATTTTCTAAGACAACACATTTTTGATGAAACAACTTGATTATTATACATACACATTCCAAGACGCTGGTTTTACGATTATAACCTCCTGTTCGGGAAAAAGTTAGTTGTGACATCATTCTATCTAATTAGTAAAAATAACTGTAAACATTTTACATTTCGCTTCTAAATCTGAAAAGATTATGACGTAAACGATCTGATTGTCTTTTACATTGTGATTTACGAACACATCTTTCTTGAATACAAATAAAATTCCCTGTGATGGCTGCACTTCTAAGTGTCCAAGACAAAATTGAGATTGATTTAGTTCATGGTGGTAATTATCGTTCTTGTCACGAGGCTGCAGATATTTTTAATACAAGGCACCCAAATAAAAAATGTTAATTACTCAACAGTTGCAAAAACATAAAAAAATGGAAAATGGATCGGTTGAAACTAACCATAAAATACAGCACAGAAAAATGTAACTGGCAATGAAGACAATATTATGAATGTTGTTTGTGGAGAATCCGGGAACATCGTTATCTCAACGGCAAGAAATATGACTGAAGTTTCTGAGCGCTCAATAGAAGAATTATGCTATTAAATAAATTCAAGCCATACAAACCCAAGTTTATTCACACCCTTAAAGAAAGATACCCAGACACGCTTAGAATTTTCATTTTGGTTCCAAAATGAAATAGAGGATGATGAATATTTTTCGAGAAAAATTCTTTATTCTAACGACTTCACTTTTACGTCTAATGGTATCGTAAGTTCGCAAAATTGTAGATGGTGGGCAGATGCAAATCCGAATTTTAGAATCGAAGGCCGGGATTGGTTTAAAATCAACGTTTGGTGTGGAATTTTAAATGTTGAAATTGTGGAGCCAGTGTTTTTTTAAAGAAAATGTAAATTTGGCTTTAGAAATTTATTTCAAATTATTTGGATAATCTTCCTCTGACAATCAGAGTCAACATGTTTTCCCAACAAGATGGCGCATCTATTCATTCAACGGTAGCGGTAAGGTCACTGTTGAATCGATAATTTTCGAATCGTAGGAAGATATTCCAATAATCCAACATCGCCCGATACAACTCCTATGGATTTTTTCCTATGGAGATATTTAAAGGAAAAAAGTTTATAAACAACGACCATTCAGAAATACTCAACATTTGGAATTTACAATTAGAAATTGTATTCGAACAGTAACTCCATAAATGCTTCGAAATGTACATAAAGAAATGCATAAACGGTGCGAACCACATTGAATGATATTGGTACAGGTACATCCATACCTATTTTCACATATTCATTAATCTTCTGTTTTATGTTTGTGGTTCCAGTATCAATTAATGCAGGTTATCCCATAACATTCAATAATTGTGAATTTCTAGAATACGGAAATAATTTTTTGTTCATTTGTGGAAAAGAATGTATAAATAAAATTAAAATTTTTTGACGTTCTATAACCCCTTCACGTTTGTTCGGTATATTTTGAAGGAATAGGTATGTAGTTTTTCAAGTTTGGACACAAAAATAAGTTATTTTGGGGAATTATTGCGAATAATCTAATTTTCCACTTATGGGGCACATGAAACTTACGATTTTTAGCGAAGGTAGAAAATATTTTTTCAGAGAACCTGACTGAATTATATTTGACATACTGTTTCAATTCTAAACAACTTCTTCAAATAATATTTTTGTGTAGGTTGAAAAATAAGGGTACTTTATTCTTGAGTCTTCGAATCTACTCTATAAGAAAGATTTATCAAGAATAAAATTTTCTGAGAAAACGACAATAAATTTGTGTCCAAATTTATGCCGGTCACGGTATATCGATTGATGTTGGTACTTGATCAAGTGAAGTGAAAGTGGGGAGAGGCGATCTCGGGCAGTAGAGAATGATGGACGTGTAGTTTTTGAGTCCGTGCTTAAAGCAATTAGTACAGATGTGAAAATGGTTTTAAAACAGGAAAGGGAAAAAATGGAAGAAATAACTGGAAAATTTTATGAAGCAATTCAGGGTTGGAGGTCGCATGTGCACATCGAACATAAATTTACATGGTTAGTTTATGTTAGGATATTTAGATCTGTGTGTTAAAATTAAACAAAATTGTAACAAATTATTAATTGCGTAGAGTCGTGCACGAAACATTTAGGATTATGTTCATATTTGTAAGAATTATACGTTTGATTATATTTTTCTAAAATTAAAATTTTGTTAAATCATAAACCACATTATTATTATAACAATCCCAGCCTATGGCATATTGTAAATTAAATGATAACAATTAAAAGAATAATAGTAATAAAGAAGGTCTCATGGTCACATTAAAATAACATTATTTTATTCTATACAAAAATGCAATCACCGCAATATATCTTGTAAATTTTATCTCTCTTATAATTAAAACGAATTATGATTATATTTGTAAAAACTGCTCAAGCAGCTGTATATTTTTTTATATATTGTACAGATTAATCTAATTATAAGTTGATTACTTTATTAAAGGTTTTGCAAATTTAATTTTAATTTAATTTTTCTTTTGGTTTGTTATTAGTAGTGAATTGAATTTGATACCCTAGGGGATGAGACGGGACAATTTTTGGGAGTTCTTACGATATAAATTAAATAAATTTATTTTTTCACGTCAATTTTATTTTTTGAAATTAAACTTTTAGTAGCCGAAAAAGTTCACTCTTGTCTTCAACCTCCTCAAAAAGTGATACTTTCAACCTCTAAAGTTTTAATTTGGAAGGATAGGCTTGTACACATCATTTGACCATTAGACAGTTTCAATTTTTTTAATTTGTTGTTTAGTTAGGGAGATAATTACTTGTGAATTTTTATGTAAATCTTATTTTTGAAAATAGAATTAAAATGAGCTACAAATACAACGTATCACAATGTCATAGTAAAATTTCAAAGTGTAAATCATTCAATGTAAACCAATTTCTAAAAACTTCCTAAGAACACTTTGTACAGTCTGAGAACTTCCTGCCTAACCCTACTTTTTGAATCATTCAAGTTCCGTCGTCTAAATCATTTCAACTCAGGAGGATGTGACTTTCGCTCCCTAATTTTAAGAAACCTTGATAACGATCACATAGGACTGCGCGAAACGTCGGCTAATTAAAACCATTTTATCCCTCCACCTCGAGGAATCCTTGCGAGGATATTCATCTATAACTAAAATTTCGAGGATTATTTATACCAGGTGTCCTATTTTAATCAATCCACGCAATTAACTTCTGAATTTGACTTTTTCAGAAAATTTGTTTGAGACAAAAGTTATTGGATTTGGAGGGGACATCTGATGATGACCTTGAAACCTCATCTTGAAGGTTTTTTTGAGGTCAACTCGGTTTTTTAAAAATAGGAATCCCTATTTTCACAACGGATTTAGAAAGAGCGGAAAATTGTACGTCAGAAATAATATTCACTCAGTTTGTTTTTGTGATCTTTATAAGGTTTATTTGAGGTCAAATGCTTACCGCACCAGACCTACTACGAGGGAAGACATGATTGAAAGAATTAGGACAGCGTGTTTAAACATCCCACCTCAAGTGCTATTAAACACTGTAAGACATTTCCATCGACGAATCGAACTTTGTCAACAAGTAAATGGTGCAACATTTGAACATCTCATGAATTAAATAAGTTTATACAAAACCAGCCCTTTTCAGGGCTAAGTAATACTCAAAACCCGACCAACCAACCTCCTCGTGGTGAGTATTGGGTAATCCTAATGCTAGCGGTGCAACGTATTGTGAAAAGGCTATTGTACTGCAACTCAATTTTAATCTTGAAATTAAAATGACCTGAAAGTTGTGACGCTTGCTTCCCAATTCGGTTCGTTTCTGTAAATAACAGTTTGATGACGAAGTTTACTCTCCGTTTGTTTGTCGGACAGTTACTCAGTGGAGATTAAAAATTCCAGTGTTCTGATCGTCTACTAAAGTGAAGCAGTTCAGAGAAATAAAGAAAATACAATAAAACCCATAACTTTTTTATTTCCACGAAACAAGTTGTTAGTAGCTTCACAGAGAAACAGCATTATATTAAAATAAACCACAAATCATGCAACCCAAACGCAGTCAGCGGATTTGACGGTTATAGGGGTGAGGGTTTCGGTAATGTAAGCAGAGCGGTGGTTAATATAGGGATGAGGGTGATGGTATATAAGCAGAACGGCGATCTGTTAAGGGATGCGGTAGGTAGTAGGAGTGACCGAGTCGACATATGAAAATGCGATATGTCAAAGCAGGCAACGGTTTGAGTGGTGTATTCAAGGCGCAAAAATGCGACACCCCAAACACAACACACGAATAGGAAAAATATACAGGACACACGAAAAAGCGCTATGCCAACTTTTGACAACAGTTTTGTGGTGTACTTAAGGCGCGAAAATTCGCCACACCAAATACAACACACGGAGGGGAGAAATGGAAAGCCAAGGGAACATAAAGCGGTATTTCTGCAACGTGCGGGCCGGGAGGGAATAACCAAAGAGGTATATTTGGCGGTTAAATTAGGAAAGCGGGTATACTCAGAATTAGCGTCAGGACCAGACGGAATAGGTATCCGCGAACAAACTGCCTCTTTAACGATAGAGCTCACGTTTATATAAGGCATAACTTAAGTGGGACAATTAGCTTAGAGAGGGGACTGCGTGCGCACGAAAGTTTAGGCAAGGCACTATCAGATTTCATACAACGCCCCACGCTATCTTTCGCTTTGGGTTTACAATTAATAATATACAACAAAATCGGTCTTATTATAACAATTAATTATTGAAATTAATTTAGTGACGGTGCGTTGTTTAAAAAATAAAGAAGCATCGTTTCATCTCTCTCTTACTTACGGGATAAAACCCTAAATTTTATAAATCTAAAATGATTCAATGTATATAAAACTCTTAGTGCCAAGGCGCCAACCGATGAATTTCTCGACGGGATGGGCGTTGGTCTCCTCCTCCGCGTCTGGGTTCTGCAGGAGCCGAAAGCACGGGAGTGGCGCAATGCACCGTGGCCGGGTGGGTTTTTGCACGCAGGCGGCAGTACATACGTCTAACACCCTTTACCTCGGGTGTGAAGTGCGGTTTTTAGGCGCTCCACCGTTAGCTGTACTCGGGGACTGCTGGCCGTTTCTTGTAGGGTGCGGGGCTGTTCTGGCGGGCAACTTGAAGGATGCTGTATGCTTTCCTTAGGCATATTTGTTCTCAGTATTAGCGGCAGGATCAGGCGGAACAGGTATCCGGAACCAACTGCCTTTAACGAAAGAGCTCACGCTTATATAAGGCATAACTTAAGTGGACCAACTAGCTTAGAGAGGGGACTGCGTGCGCACGAAAGTTTAAGCAGGACGCTATCGGATTTGGGTTTACAATTAATAATATACAAAATTAATGACAATGAAATACAAAACAAAATCGGTCTTATAATATCAATTAATTATTTAAATTAATTTAGTGACGGTGCGTTGTCTAAGAAATAAAAAAGCATCGTTACAAGGTCAACATGGTTAAGGTCGTTGTCATATTTAAGGATGACCTTTCTTTTAAAACTACCTTTACAACGTTTAGACTGCTAGAAAACTCAAATAAATAGCAGTTGTTAACCATTTGACCTCAAATAAACCTCACAAAAATGAACTTGTGAATATCATTTCAGACTAACAATATATGTGGTGGTTTCTCCTAGCGGATAGGAGCCTTAGATTGAGATTGGTGTGGGGATGACTTAATGAAAACCCAAGTAATTCATTAAGGCCTACGTTTCGACGACAAGTGTACCGTCTTTATCAAGGCATCTGAAGAATTTGGTTTTCAAAAAAGTTTTTTCAGAAATTTTTTTCGTAAGCTCACCAAACTGCCACTTGTTCCACTCACTAAAAGTTCACTATCCCATTTCTAATATGTTATTAGATTTGAATAAAACCAATACACTCAAATCGCAGTTACTCCAAATATTAAAAGGAAATCTCATCCACACTCGGGATTTTGTACAGGTTGTTCATGAGAGTATAGCAGGGTTACAGATGGTGTTAGCTCAAGTTAGTGACATACTTCCTAAGACAAGGAGTGCCGAACGCGATGTCCAGTAATATTAACATTTTCCTTCACTCCCACCTCCACCGCCAGCTTTGCTCCCTTCCATGCCATCTCTGGGAGATTGTAGCAGTCAATCATCTACATATCTGATTTAAAGTGCATATCTTCAAACCACACCAATCTATCGTCCTTATTCTATATCCGGTTGATATGATGGAGTCCTCAACCTTGGATAGTTCTTCGGATGTGAGAATCACATTTCAAATACGTTCTCTGCCAGCACCTTTGCATATTTAAGCGCTGATGCGTAGCTGGTGCCAGCCGCTCTGGTGTACATTCCAGCTTTCCCGACCGCCCCGATGTTAAGCGTCCTCCAGGTCGCTTTGTTGTAGACTGCTCTTGCCAGTTGCTGGTAGCTAGTCAATGTCAACCTCACGGCTTTCTCAGGCGAATAAGCGAAGACAGTGTCGCGTCTTTGCACCATTTAGATTTTCTCTAAGTTGGCCAAATGCAGCCGTTGTGTTCTGCGATACGCTTTTAAAACTATACAAACTCAAAACGAACGATCACCTAAACAAAGTGATTTGCAGTTTGTTAATGTACTATGGCAGAAGTAAAGGTAATGAATAGTAATACTCCAGAACACTTCAGATAATAAGCTGATAATCGAGCCACAGTCGAGCGATTAAAGCGATGTTGCCGGTTTTCTTTTAACCTAAAAAATTTCATTTGTCATTTGAAAATTTGAGTACTCTGTTTTTATTAACAAATCGATCTTATAATGCCTACATTCTTTTAACTCGACAAAATTAAATTGTTAATAACTGTGTGTGTTCTTAAATTCGCATACATGGCAGACGATACATACAAAAATTGTTTGCAGGAAGTAAAGATAGAAGAACAATTCTATTCTCTAAACAATGACCACCGATCAAACTGTCCTTCGGAACATGTAAGTACTACATCATTAAGGATCTTTTACACATTTTAGCTATGTTGCAGTATATGGGCATCATCGAGAAGATAACTGCCTGCTCCAAATACAAAATCAAGATTGATGAAAAACCCCATTATATGCAAGATGAAATTATGATCAAGGAGGAAATCAGAGATGGTGCATCAAGACTGAAATCATATTATTCAACACTGACATACCCTGTGTATGGTGAAGAACCGATTTTAAAAATCTTTTTGTTGCTACCACTGCAATTATGGTTCCAATGATAAGGGCAATTTAACGGAGCACATTTTCACTCATTACTTTAAACGTAATGAGTGCAGTTACAATAATTCCTTTTAGGCGTTCAAATTCGCTACAATGTAATGCTGGTGCGAAACATTTCCCTGCACAGACAAAACATGAAAAGTTGTTAAGTGTAATAGGGGAGTTATTTGAATGTTTTGATTGCGGTCACCAAACTTCCAGTAAAACCACTTTGCAGAAACATTTGAAGACCCACAGGAAAATGAAACATAATATGTACAAATCAACTTCAAACAGGAAGAAGTTGTATAAGTGCAAACAATGTGAGTTCTCAACATCATACAAGACCTGTTTACGTAATCACGTCATTAACAAGCATTGCAGGGAAAAACTGATGTACAAGTGCCATTTATGCAGTTTTAGTAGTGTAAGTGAGCAGAGTTTTATTGTTCATGTTCGCACACACCGGGAGAAAAGCCTTTTAAATGTAACTTTGCGATCATAGAAACAATACTAGCTATGGGTTACGAAGTCACATGTGGAAACACACTGGTGAGATGCCCTTTAAGTGCAAAAATTGCGACTACAAAGCTCACTGCCAAACATTGCTTACTCGGCATGAAAAAAATCACACCGACGAAAAACCGTTTAAATGCAACTTGTGCGATTATAGCAGTAAACGATCGGACCGTTTAAAATTGCATATGAATGGACACAATAATAAGTGGCGAATGAAATGCGATCAGTGTGACTACAAAACTAACAATAAAAGCAATTTTATGTATCACAAATTGCGCCATACAGGTGAAAAACCGTATAAATGTAAATTGTGCGAATATACTGCTACACGACCGTACTCTTTAAAATCGCATATGTATCAACATACTCAGGAGTGGCCATTTAAATGCGACGTATGCGACTTCAGAACTAGGAGGAAAGACTGTTTGACGCAACACAAATTAAAACACGTTCGGAAAACGTTAATGCCTTTTAAGAACTACAAATATGTTCTAAAGTCCCTGGTGGACGCAAGTACATAAAACTAAAATATACCCAGAAAGTACACTTATAGTTGTGACAAGTGTGACTTTAAAACGTATTCTAAGAATTCACTTTTAAGTCACAAAATAGTCCATACTACAGGAACTCCTTTTAAGTGTAATTTGTGCGATTATAATGGTAAACAATTGTATTATTTAAAAGTACATATGCGTAAACACACTTCCGAAGGTCTTTTTATTTGCAACAAATGTGACTACAAGACCCCATACAAAAGTTCGTTAACAAAACACCAACGGTTACACACCGGAGATAAACCTTTTAAATGCGAAATGTGCGACCAGAGTTTTGTACAGTCCGGTAATTTAAAACAACACATGTATAAACACACCGGCGAGTGGCCATTTCAATGCGACCAGTGCGATTATAAATGTGCAGTCAAAAGTAAACTCAAGGAACACAACAAAGTACACGCTAGAAAATTTTTTGATTAGATACGTGTTGAATGTAGCCGGTAATTACGTTGGTATTGCAAATGTGTTCAACAGTGAACATTATTGGCTTGTCTGCACGCACGAGTTCTTAGATAGTTATCTTATTGATTGTTTTTAAATTTTATTAATAATTATGAGATTGTGTCTTATTTTCTTAGTGGCAAAATTGTATGTAGTTTATCAATTAATATAATTTGATGTGTATTCTATATCTCTGTTCCCAATAATCTACTAAACCGCTAAAACGGTAGTTTGAAAAGCTTTGGATATTCCTCTTAATGATATGATATCTGAACCAATATTCACTAAGTGTTTATGTTTTGATTTGGTTTACAATTATAGGAAGAGAATACTCAACATATGGATTATAAGCAAATGCAATTTATTATTGAGCACGTCAATCTGTAGATAACATTATGTCACCTGTAGCCTCTCCCACAACAAGTGAGTCCTGTGAGAACTCTCGAGAAGTTATACTTCGACCTTCCCTATCTAAAGATATTGATAATTTTGAAACTGTTCTATTAGGTATATGAAGAGGTAGTATACATATGCACTGTTTTAATAACTAAATTTTGTATTGATACTTGAGGATTTTCAATTCACCGAAGAAACAAATTTTCAACAGACGCAGTCTAGCGAAAAAATTAATGTTAATAAGGCCGGCACTATTCCCACACTATGGTGGTGGATCATCTTGCAGAACTAACATCTGCAGAATTTACTCCAAAGGTAACTCCTGCTACATGTCTTGGTTCAAACATATTGGCAAATAAGCACAAGAAAATTTATAGTAATGAAGATGAGACTGTTACGGTTCATTTGTAAACAAAATTAAAAATTAGTAAGCAGTGTTGAAAACCTTGCCGGCAGCTTCGTCAGTCGCAGAGGGATATCGTGGATGTACTTATTAGTACGTCTACGGTTGGGCGTGGCTGCATGAATTCATCAACGTTTTACACTGACAAATACGATTTTACTCAAACTGCACAAGCAAACACGTGTGGCACTTATTTACGTTAATTGCAAATAGCAAAAGTTCACAGAACACCGGTGCTTGCCCACAAATTCAGAAATATAAAATGACGCAAACACAATAAATGAATGTTTCGAAAGATTTTGCAAACTTACATAAAACGAGTAGCAATGCGCAAAAGTTAGGATGATAAATCCACGAAGAAACACAAGTACGATTACGCGTAAAACATAAACTTATTAACTAAAGCATGCAACTTATGTATGGTCGTGCAATCGAATTTAATCTTCAGATAACAGGTTCCACAGATTTGTACACGTACAGGTAGAGGGAGGTAGGTAGCAGCAGGCAGAAGATAGTATCTCGAGATGGATATTCAGCTTGGCCCCAAAAGACAATTTGTGAGGTCTTCAGCTTTCTCTTCGGTGATAACACTTGACCGTGGAAACGTGTTACACCACGAAACTTGAAGATCAAGTACGCAGCACAACGAATGCTCCAACTAGCTCAACGGCAAGGGGGTAAATTTAGAATTGTCTCTCACTTACCTTTAATGAAGACTAAAGGTCCCTAATTTGAGTCACAGTCGGGATTGCCAGGCGCCACCCTAATCTTTTAAATATTTATATCAAATGCTCACCAAAGAAAAGGGAGAAACGTAAACACTTGATGCAATGAAAGAATAAAATAATTACAACCGCGTTCCTAAAACTATTACAAATTTGGTTCGAACATGCTGAACCGCCGAACAGAATTTATTACACACAAAAAAAAAGATTACCCTATACACTACCTAATCTAAATTAATCAGGCGTATTCACATCGGAAGACCCGCTTCTTAACCCAGAAGTTTCTGAAGTAAACAGGCAGAGTACTTACAGTTGAGGTTTTCTTGTCTTCTAATCCATAAAACAAAGAATAATCCACTATTCGAAGAATAATCCACTTGGGACCATTTGTATTAATCCGAAGATCTCGTATCTAATGCATTCTACAGTATTGCTACAGTTCTAGTATCAAAAACTCGCGTACTTAAGAGATAGTCCATCATCCGCAGGGCGGTTATTTCGATTACAAATTTAATCAAACGATATTCTCTTGCATGGTCGCGAGACGAGAGGTCCTTTTTGTGGATACACACTTAGCTTAACTTTTCACTCTCGCCTTCAAAAATTTTGCACGTAATTAAACGTACACTTTTGGCACTTACAGTACTTAGGCGGTTGTTTTAATTTTGTTTAAAAACAACATGATTCCGCGCTATTCGGTACATGTCAAATAACTACATGTCACTTGTCGAGAGTCTGTTTAATAACTAAAACTTAAAAACTATTAACACTCATAAGGTAAGAGAGTCTCCTCTCTTATCATTTTCTACACAAAGAACGTTACAAAAAATTATTGCGCTAACACTTTCTCGGAAATAATAAACAAAACCGACTACTCAAAATTTTCAAACGTGGGTACAATCCGTGTGTTATTCATTTAGTCAAAACAAGTCTCTATTTAATTGATAAAGGCGGCCGCTACCAAGCTGTTTTTTAGGGAACAAACAAAGAAACCTTTGAGATAGCAAAACAAAATGCGACATGCGATGTTTAAATTCGAAGAATTCGAGTGTGAAAACTATTGAAATAAGCGGTTCATCAAAACGTAAACGTGACGATAAACTATTCTCTACATCAACTGAATTAAAAAAATATCAAATGACCAAAAACAGTATTCCGACAAACATGACCATGAAACACACGGGTATTGCAATGTAACGAAATAGTTTGAATCTATAGTATATTCCACTTCAAAAGAGCTTTTACTAACCAAAAACATTTACGCGTACAAAAAAAACAATTTTTTATGACAATCGCAATCAGCAGGTAGCAGCTACTTAACATTTGGTCCCCGGCAAGTGGTTAGATAGATTCTTAAGCAACCAGGAACTGGCATCCCCGATAATTTTTAATTGCCATAAACCCTATCTGGTAGGTTGCCTATAAACCGAAAAAAATTGCGGTAGAGAAAAAAGTAGTTTTTACAGAAATATTTGAGAGATTCAGCTTAAGGCGTGACGGCAGTCTAACACCAATCTCTTCAGAATTTGAGAGAGCTCCCAATAGGGATGCAAAGGGTAAACTTTTTCGGATACTAAAAGTTTAATTTCAAAAAATAAAATTGACGCGAGAAAATGAATTTATTCATTACATATGATTTAGTAGGTCTATCGTAAAAACTCACAAAAATTGTCCTCTCAGCCCCTAACGGTAGCAAATTCAATTCACTACTAATAAAACCAAAGAAAAAGGTACTCTGAATTATTTATTAAAATTGTAAAGCTTAAATAATGTAATCAACTCATAATTCGTTTAATCTGCAAAATCTATAAAAATATACAGCAGTTTTTACAAATATAATTATTCATTTTAATTTTAAGGTTAGATTAATTATTTTTTAAAACATAGAGTGAATTCACCAATTTTTAGAAATAATTCCGTTATTGCGTGTGAAACGTAATATTATCGTTGATCGTTGCATGTCCAATTAAGTTTGAATGTGATTGGAGGAAGTTCTTCATAATAATTGTAACATAAGCTCACAATATGTCAGCTGTATGAAGAATATGAAGTTTCTTGTATGTACACTAGCATGTGCTATCAATTTTTTTTAAGACGGATATTGTTGCATTTACATAGTTTTTGTTTAGAATGCTTGTGCAAATCAGATGTGGTGTAAGTTTCTCAATGTTTCTTCCTACGATAACTGCATAGGTTACAATTAAATATTTTTATTTTTTCGAGTTCATAATTTTGTGCTTCTTTATTAGTAAACGCTCAATGTTTAATCAAATGTAATTTTAAAGACCTTGGAAAATGGCAGCGATAATTGCACAAATTACAATTAAACCGTTTTTCTATAGAATGAATAATTTTATGGTTCTGCAAACGGTCATTCACCTGAATGTTTCATTAAGTGCGCTTCTAAATCCTTTGTAAAGTTGCAACGATAATCGCACAAATTACAATTTATACCATTTTTCTTCAGAGTGGATAATTTTGTGGTTGTACAAATTAGACTTGATGGCAGTTTTAAAGTCGCATTGATCACAAGTAAACGGTCGTTCACCTGTGTGTTTGACTAATGGTTAATTGCACCGACACCACTTAAAAGTTAAGCAATGCTTAAAAACTTAGATGCAATTGTTAAACCATAGCAACGATTGTTTTTAAGCATAACTTAAGTTTAAGTCGCGTCGGTGCAACCGGTCATTAGTGTGCATCTAAATCCTTTGAAAACTTGCAACGATAATCACACAGATTACAATTAAACCGTTTTTCGTTAGAGTGGATAACTTTATGGCTCTTCAAATTACAGTTGGTAGTAGTTTTGAAGTCGCATTTATCACAAGTAAACGGTCGTTCACCTGTATGTTTCATTAAGTGCACTTTTAAATTCATTGAGGCGTTGCTTCGATAATCGCACAGATTACAATTAAACCGTTTTTCTTTAGAGTGGTTAAGTTTATGCTTCTGCAAATTAGACTTGGTCGTAGTTTTAAAGACAGATTTATCACAAGTAAACGGTTGTTCACCTGAATGTTTCACTAAGTGCGCTTCTAAATACTTTAAAAAGTTGCAACGATAATCGCATAGATTACAATGAAACCGTTTTTCTTTCGAGTGGATAATTTTGTGCTTCTGCAAATTATACTTGTAATTAGTTTTGTAGTCGCATTTATCACAAGCAAAAAGTGGTTCAACTGAATGTGTCATTAAGTGCCTCCGCAATCTAAACTTAGTTGCAGTTTTGAATTCGCATTTTTCACAAGTAACAGGTAGTTCATCTGAATGTTTTAGTAAGTGCACTTTTAAATCCTTTGAAAACTTGCAACGATAATCTCACACATTACAAATAAACCGTTTTTTCCTAAAGTGATTAATTTTGTGGTTCTGCAAATTAAACTTGGTGGTAGTTTTGAAGTTGCATTTATCACAAGTAAAAGAAAGTTCATCTGAATGTGTCGTTAAGTGCCTCTGCAAACTAAACTTGGTGGTAGTTTTAAAGTCGCATTTGTCACAAGTAGACGGTCATTCACCTGTATGTTTCATCAAGTGCGCTTCTAAATCCTTTGAAAAATTGCAACGATAATCGCACATATTACAATGAAACCGTTTTTCTTTAGAGTGGATAATTTTATGCTTCTGCAATTAGTTTTGAAGTCGCATTTATCACAACTAAAAGGTCGTTCATCTGAATGTGTCGTTAAGTGCCTGCTGCATATCTTACACAAGAATTTCCTATTTTTTGTGTGAGTCTTCAAATTAAATTTCACAGTAATTTTGCTGAAGTGCTCTTGTTTATGATTTTTTAAAGATGAATTATCAGGAGTTATATAACTACACTGATCACATTTCAAACGATGGGTGAAAACATGATTGGATAACTTATTTTTGTCATTACTGCTAAAATTACATTGATAACAATAAAAAATGTTTACCAAAATCCTTTCTTCAATAATTGAAGGCATGTCAGTGTTAAATAACAAGCAATCATCGCCGATGATCTCTTCAGCCTTAATTTCACCATCAAGGCTCTCCTGTTTGATTTCTTCTTTAACGAGAGGTGGACGAATTGAGTAGTACCTAATTGGTGGACTGGATCGATCTCTACTTTACATTCGTTACACGCGACTGGGTTGTCGGTGATGATCAGATCCTTCAATAAAATTAAAGAATGTAATTGAACAGACATAGTAACATGACACTTACTTGTTCGGTAGCTACCTCCAACAGCTTCGAACTTGATATAATATCATTGTTTATTTCAAATTCTGGTTCTTGCTTAATATTTCTTAAACAAAATTTACATGTAATTTCGGACATTGTTTAAAAATAGAAGTAAAATAAAATTTTACATTTGCCACCATTTGCAAATTCCAGTGGCGTAACACACAACTCGGCTTGTAGTCCGATTTCAATGATGAAACCAATTTTTTTACAGATGTAACTTTGTTTTTATTATTTTTCTCTAATTTCTTCTTTATATGGGATTGAGGTTAAAATTGTAGCCTTTGCGCTGTTTTTCGTTTTTTGCTCTTTGCCTCCTCAGATAGTGTAGGCAGTGGATATTGCAGTTCGGGACTGTAATACAAAGAAGTAGCATCATCAGTATCAAAATTTTTTCTCATTTTCTAGTATTATTGCCATTTCATCAATTTCAACAGATTCATCTAGCTGACTAAATTCGGTTTCATTATTGTTGTTATTTTCCTGGTCCGGTGGCAAATTTGAAATGGAGACTGGTGACTTTCATCCATTTACTGGATCATCATTTTCCTCTTGCACTTCAGTATTTTGATTAAGAACATCTGATGATGCAAAATGTAAAAACAAATCTGTTAAAAACTGCACAAAATTTTCACTGGCAATAACTTTGAGGAGAAGCGCGCAAAATGTAAGAAATTTTACCAGTGTGATTAACACAAGTTTCTAGATCGTCCTGTTACCGCTAGATGATACCGTCAGTACTGATTTTGCCAGAAGTAGCATAGGTCCAATTTAAGCACTTTCCCCTATAATGTTTTAGGATTCGCAGACTTCGTAAGCTTAGCAACAAAAATGTCAGAGAATGCATTCAAACAATTGCTTCAGATGCACATCACAATGCCACAACAATTATTAAGGAATATGATGATGTCAATATGTAACAATTTGTCAAAAATCACTTTAAGAGTTAAATTTTTTGGTCATGTCAGTTTGCAAGAATACCCCATCGAGTGCCCAAATTTGTTTTTTTAGGTGGCCTGTAGAAATTTAAACAACTAATGATGACAAGAACCCATGTAACAAAATCACTGAAAGTCTGAGTGGGACACGGATAATAGATGTGCAATTTTTTTCCAACAAATGAAAGAAATTAATAACCACGAACCGTTTTCCTGCAATTTTGACAACATGAAATTTATTTCTGATCAGCAAAGAGGCGCTTTCTTAATTTTTAAATTTAAGTGCAATATGTGCAATATTATAGAAACAATCAATACTTCGCAAGAAAAAATGTCATCGTCTGAATACGAAATCAACAAGTCATTAGTTCTCAGTGCTATTACAACGGGCATTGGTCATCATATTTAGTTTATGTTGATAAAACACGTATGTTTTTTGTAGTCACTGTCACTGCAATAATTATTTCGTTTGTCATTTAATATTTTTTTAAATCGGTCGTAGTGTTGTGAAATGTTTCGCCACATGTCGCCATTTTACGTTGTTGACTCAGCAAACTCTTTGCTTGTTCCAAGAAAGAGTGTGAATAATGTCGTTTTTATAAGTAAATCTGATATTTTTTATGTGTAAACTGAACAGTATATTGATTACAACTCACAATCAAATTGTGAATTTGCAGATTGTGTATCTTTCTGAGAACTGTTAACGTGTTAATTTTTTGTAGGTTTTTTGTGTATGTAGAAATTTAGTTTTGTACTTTTATATTTTTGAGCAAATTTTAAACTACGAGATAATATGTAATTAAAATAAGTACAAAACTATAGCGGATCATAATTGTTATTTTTAACAATCACTAAATATTGTACAACGTTCTTCGTGTGCGAACTAATAAAAGTGTTTTGTATGCGAGTTATATTGATAAGGAACAATCCCGTTCGCAAAATTAAAGAGAAGATTTCGCTTTAGCTTGCGGATACTTCGAATTTCTCTTACACCTGCGAACTAATTATACACAGTGTCCAAGATAAGAAATTTCACTATGGGGATATCGAAAATAATAATATATACAACTCCGGTTAAATAGGAAAAAGTTGTGTAATTAGGTGACCAATAAAATGACATAAAAAATGATGGTGTGTTTTTGAGATATTTGAATAAAATTGAATTTTGAAAAAACTATTTTATTTTTTTTCTAGTGTTATTATAAATGCTAGAGCAAAAATACTAACACTCCATTATGGAAACTTATTACGGACTAATGGCATAGTCAGTTTTTTTAATAAGACGTTTCTTATTTATATAGCCATCATCAACTTATTTTTTTTTAAATGTGGTCCTGATATTTTGATAAGCGATTTTTAAAGATAAATAAATTTAACAATGTATCACATTTGATGGTCTGATCGCATTTTACACCTTATATGAACCATCATCGCAAACTTTTTACTGCATTCACTATTGACTCGTTCATAGTCTAAGTCAAGGCCAGCAAAACTCTTATTTCTTTTCAAACAACGATTATTAGAATCGTTGTTCTGGAACAATCTTCGACGAGCTCAAATTTGTTTGTTCTGAGAGATACAGGTCATGTATATTTTGATGTATTTTCCTGGTGATCTTTCGCCAATTTTTTTATGAACAAATCTATAATAATTCTCATTGCTGTTAAATGACAGTGCAGCGTCATTGCATCGTACAGTGTAGTTGTCTTTTACTGAAAAATGTATAGGTTTTCCACCTATAAATTTGTTTACAACAAAATTGTACGTTTCAGCACCGTTATTATTCATGTTTAATAAAAGACTGTAAACATTTGGCACCAATCTTTTTAAGCATGCTAATAAATTGCCAAACAAACCGCTTTTTTCCATTTGAGGGATCAAGTTCTCTTCGTTCAGTTTTGATCCTGTGCATAAATAATGTTCACAATTTTGATAGTCACCAAACCGTGTCTTGGACAATTTTCAATGTTTTTCGACAACTCTGTCAATTGTTCATCATCTGTCTTCCTAAAGTTTAATGCTTTTTTGATTCCTCCTTTCATTCGCTCTATGTTAGACTTTAAACATTTTCACAACTTGACCGGTACAACTTTATTTTTTGATAAACTCAAACGAGTTTTTGCCAATTGATGTAATTTCCATATATAGTTTTTCAGCAGATGGTTTCTGCATTCAATTTTGTGAACTAGTTGTTGTGGTCCATAAAGTTTTACCGTCAGAAGTTTTTTTAAAACGTTGCTATCGCCGTCACCTACCAGTTTCACATATTTGAATATGTACCTACTCACAACTTCAGAGGTAGCAGAATAATCAGTATTCTAGGACCGTTTCAACCAAGCTGCGTCAGCTATAACAAATATCAAACTATATACATCTTTATCAATATCGCCTAATTCACGAGCTAATGTCCATAGATCTAATGCAGCTTCTAAGATTTTACTTGACACTTCTTTCTGACAGTTTTGGTATCTGCGTTGTGAAGTCAAAGGCATGTTTAGTATAGCCATCTGCTGATTAAGCTGAGATGACCAATGCCCGTTGTAATAGCACTGAGAACTAATGACTTGTTGATTTCGTATTCAGACGATGACATTTTTTCTTGCGAAGTATTGATTGTTTCTATAATATTGCACATATTGCACTTAAATTTAAAAATTAAGAAAGCGCCTCTTTGCTGATCAGAAATAAATTTCATGTTGTCAAAATTGCAGGAAAACGGTTCGTGGTTATTAATTTCTTTCATTTGTTGGAAAAAAATTGCACATCTATTATCCGTGTCCCACTCAGACTTTCAGTGATTTTGTTACATGGGTTCTTGTCATCATTAGTTGTTTAAATTTCTACAGGCCACCTAAAAAAACAAATTTGGGCACTCGATGGGGTATTCTTGCAAACTGACATGACCAAAAAATTTAACTCTTAAAGTGATTTTTGACAAATTGTTACATATTGACATCATCATATTCCTTAATAATTGTTGTGGCATTGTGATGTGCATCTGAAGCAATTGTTTGAATGCATTCTCTGACATTTTTGTTGCTAAGCTTACGAAGTCTGCGAATCCTAAAACATTATAGGGGAAAGTGCTTAAATTGGACCTATGCTACTTCTGGCAAAATCAGTACTGACGGTATCATCTAGCGGTAACAGGACGATCTAGAAACTTGTGTTAATCACACTGGTAAAATTTCTTACATTTTGCGCGCTTCTCCTCAAAGTTATTGCCAGTGAAAATTTTGTGCAGTTTTAACAGATTTGTTTTACATTTTGCATCATCAGATGTTCTTAATCAAAATACTGAAGTGCAAGAGGAAAATGATGATCCAGTAAATGGATGAAAGTCACCAGTCTCCATTTCAAATTTGCCACCGGACCAGGAAAATAACAACAATAATGAAACCGAATTTAGTCAGCTAGATGAATCTGTTGAAATTGATGAAATGGCAATAATACTAGAAAATGAGAAAAAAATTTTGATACTGATGATGCTACTTCTTTGTATTACAGTCCCGAACTGCAATATCCACTGCCTACACTATCTGAGGAGGCAAAGAGCAAAAAACGAAAAACAGCGCAAAGGCTACAATTTTAACCTCAATCCCATATAAAGAAGAAATTAGAGAAAAATAATAAAAACAAAGTTACATCTGTAAAAAAAATTGGTTTCATCATTGAAATCCGGACTACAAGCCGAGTTGTGTGTTACGCCACTGGAATTTGCAAATGGTGGCAAATGTAAAATTTTATTTTACTTCTATTTTTAAACAATGTCCGAAATTACATGTAAATTTTGTTTAAGAAATATTAAGCAAGAACCAGAATTTGAAATAAACAATGATATTATATCAAGTTCGAAGCTGTTGGAGGTAGCTACCGAACAAGTAAGTGTCATGTTACTATGTCTGTTCAATTACATTCTTTAATTTTATTGAAGGATCTGATCATCACCGACAACCCAGTCGCGTGTAACGAATGTAAAGTAGAGATCGATCCAGTCCACCAATTAGGTACTACTCAATTACGTCCACCTCTCGTTAAAGAAGAAATCAAACAGGAGAGCCTTGATGGTGAAATTAAGGCTGAAGAGATCATCGGCGATGATTGCTTGTTATTTAACACTGACATGCCTTCAATTATTGAAGAAAGGATTTTGGTAAACATTTTTATTGTTATCAATGTAATTTTAGCAGTAATGACAAAAATAAGTTATCCAATCATGTTTTCACCCATCGTTTGAAATGTGATCAGTGTAGTTATATAACTCCTGATAATTCATCTTTAAAAAATCATAAACAAGAGCACTTCAGCAAAATTACTGTGAAATTTAATTTGAAGACTCACACAAAAATAGGAAATTCTTGTGTAAGATATGCAGCAGGCACTTAACGACACATTCAGATGAACGACCTTTTAGTTGTGATAAATGCGACTTCAAAACTAATTGCAGAAGCATAAAATTATCCACTCTAAAGAAAAACGGTTTCATTGTAATATGTGCGATTATCGTTGCAATTTTTCAAAGGATTTAGAAGCGCACTTGATGAAACATACAGGTGAATGACCGTCTACTTGTGACAAATGCGACTTTAAAACTACCACCAAGTTTAGTTTGCAGAGGCACTTAACGACACATTCAGATGAACTTTCTTTTACTTGTGATAAATGCAACTTCAAAACTACCACCAAGTTTAATTTGCAGAACCACAAAATTAATCACTTTAGGAAAAAACGGTTTATTTGTAATGTGTGAGATTATCGTTGCAAGTTTTCAAAGGATTTAAAAGTGCACTTACTAAAACATTCAGATGAACTACCTGTTACTTGTGAAAAATGCGAATTCAAAACTGCAACTAAGTTTAGATTGCGGAGGCACTTAATGACACATTCAGTTGAACCACTTTTTGCTTGTGATAAATGCGACTACAAAACTAATTACAAGTATAATTTGCAGAAGCACAAAATTATCCACTCGAAAGAAAAACGGTTTCATTGTAATCTATGCGATTATCGTTGCAACTTTTTAAAGTATTTAGAAGCGCACTTAGTGAAACATTCAGGTGAACAACCGTTTACTTGTGATAAATCTGTCTTTAAAACTACGACCAAGTCTAATTTGCAGAAGCATAAACTTAACCACTCTAAAGAAAAACGGTTTAATTGTAATCTGTGCGATTATCGAAGCAACGCCTCAATGAATTTAAAAGTGCACTTAATGAAACATACAGGTGAACGACCGTTTACTTGTGATAAATGCGACTTCAAAACTACTACCAACTGTAATTTGAAGAGCCATAAAGTTATCCACTCTAACGAAAAACGGTTTAATTGTAATCTGTGTGATTATCGTTGCAAGTTTTCAAAGGATTTAGATGCACACTAATGACCGGTTGCACCGACGCGACTTAAACTTAAGTTATGCTTAAAAACAATCGTTGCTATGGTTTTAACAATTGCATCTAAGTTTTTAAGCATTGCTTAACTTTAAGTGGTGTCGGTGCAATTGGCCATTAGTCAAACACACAGGTGAACGACCGTTTACTTGTGATCAATGCGACTTTAAAACTGCCATCAAGTCTAATTTGTACAACCACAAAATTATCCACTCTGAAGAAAAATGGTATAAATTGTAATTTGTGCGATTATCGTTGCAACTTTACAAAGGATTTAGAAGCGCACTTAATGAAACATTCAGGTGAATGACCGTTTGCAGAACCATAAAATTATTCATTCTATAGAAAAACGGTTTAATTGTAATTTGTGCAATTATCGCTGCCATTTTCCAAGGTCTTTAAAATTACATTTGATTAAACATTGAGCGTTTACTAATAAAGAAGCACAAAATTATGAACTCGAAAAAATAAAAATATTTAATTGTAACCTATGCAGTTATCGTAGGAAGAAACATTGAGAAACTTACACCACATCTGATTTGCACAAGCATTCTAAACAAAAACTATGTAAATGCAACAATATCCGTCTTAAAAAAATTGATAGCACATGCTAGTGTACATACAAGAAACTTCATATTCTTCATACAGCTGACATATTGTGAGCTTATGTTACAATTATTATGAAGAACTTCCTCCAATCACATTCAAACTTAATTGGACATGCAACGATCAACGATAATATTACGTTTCACACGCAATAACGGAATTATTTCTAAAAATTGGTGAATTCACTCTATGTTTTAAAAAAATAATTAATCTAACCTTAAAATTAAAATGAATAATTATATTTGTAAAAACTGCTGTATATTTTTTATAGATTTTGCAGATTAAACGAATTATGAGTTGATTACATTATTTAAGCTTTTACAATTTTAATAAATAATTCAGAGTACCTTTTTCTTTGGTTTTTATTAGTAGTGAATTGAATTTGCTACCGTTAGGGGCTGAGAGGACAATTTTTGTGAGTTTTTACGATAGACCTACTAAATCATATGTAATGAATAAATTCATTTTTCTTCAAGCGACAATAAAACGTCATATTATTGAACTACTGGCAGACGCTAAAAACTTTTTTTACTGTCTAGACACTAAAAGCAAAACAGTTATTTTGTTTTCACAACTATTTAGAGGCTGGTACCTCGGTTATGTCGTATTATGAATGTAACAGTAAAGTACCAACTTCATTCGTTCAGAATAAAACGTCACTATAACACTCGAGAATCTCGAAAATTTGAAAATAACACATGAAAACTAGCAATAAACGCTTGAAGAAAAATAATATATTTCACTTGGAGTTAAAAATGTAATTGTTTTGCTTAATTTGCTGTCTCGGCTGACGCCTCGCCAGCAAACTTTTAAGCTCAACAATTATATTGTTTAACTCCTAGTAAAATAATCTACTATTTCTCGCGTCAATTTTATTTTTTGAAATTAAACTTTTAGTATCCGAAAAAGTTTACCCTTTGCATCAACCTGTTTAAAAGAACTCTTTAAATTGTAACACATTTGACAGTTTGATTTTTTTTCGAATTTGTTGTATAGTTAAGAAGATAATTACGTGTGATTTTTTATGTTAATCTTATTTTTGAAAATAGAATTAAAATTAGCTACAAATACAACGGTTCACAATTTCAAAGTGTAAACCATTCACTTCCTGACTATAATAAAATCGATGGTATCCTTCACTAATATAATTATTTAAAATGTCCAGACAGTGAAGCAAATTGAAGGAAAGGATCAAATTTGAGGACATTTTATAACTCGTCTATTCCTGATCTGGTCTGATAAAGCTTCCACTAACAGGACCTGAGAATTTGTTTCGATCCTTCCTTCAATTAGTAAGGGTCCAGACGTGCTCCACTATCTGGGCATTTTAAATAATTCCTGACTATATGTAAGCCAGTCTCTAAAAACTCACTAAGAACATTTTGTACAGTCTGAGAACCTATTGCCAAATCCTACTTTATAAATCTGCTGTAATTGTCGCCTGGTTAAAATGTTTAGGTGCATTGTTGGTTGCATAACTTCTCTTCTGCAATTTTAATAGTTATTCTGAACTAATCGAAGAACCGCCGTCAAACGATCACTTCTCGATCGTTTAATCATCCGTCTGTAATCACATGTAACTATACTTGTACATAAATGCTTAACACCTATGTGGTTTCGGTAAAGACATTGTCTCTGGGTTTCGCATAATAACTGTGATAGTTGTACAAATTAATGTCATCGACATTCGCATAAACAATTGAAAATATATCGGCTGTTTTATATTTACCTATGTTTAATTGACCCAATTAAACCTAATACTTTTAGGACTACAATTTAGAGAATTTTCAATAAATTTAACTCGACCGCGAGTAGTACCTACTAGTACCTACTAGTAGGCTACTAAGTTTAATTTAAAAAAAATTGATGTGTTTCAAAGGTTTTTGTTTTACAAATATTAACTGAAAAAATGAATTTAATCGTTATATACGTTTAACACTGTATAATTAATTATTTTATACTAGTAGTAGTCCTACACCATCGGGGTCGCTGTCGTCGGTCTCGTCCTTATTCACGCCACTGTAACGAGAACATCAAATGCTACAGTCGACTGCAAACGCTTATAACCCCTCACACTTTTTATAGCATCAATGAGGTACCTACCTGTCGTTCGTTAACGCTTTAGCTACTTTAATATACCATCGAACGTATTTGACAGTTTGGGGTTAATATGTCTGCTAGATTCGTCGTAGTGTGTCGCTAGAGTATCATATCTTATGTCTACTAACAGGTTGCGTTTCGCTTTGTGGCATCGTGCCTCCGTCCATGGCACAGAGTTAGCTGACTGACCACAGCACTTCAAGCATGCCCATCTGTACTTACAAATGAAGAGCGTCATCCTAGGAAACAAGTATGTCGCCTTCACCAGCGCCTATCGAACCTTGTATGCCCCTCCTCGTAATGTTTACCCGCAGAAGGTTCAACTTCTTGAGAGATTTGCATGAAACTTGATACAGTACGCCTGTCCTATAAATTGCCTTAAGTGATATACATCACCTGGAAGCTGAAATGTTGTCATAGCTCCTGTTTCCTTGCTTGTACACCTTCAACTGAAACTTCATACTCTAAGTATCAAGCCTGTTCATTAAGAAGGAATTTTTCACCAAATTTAGTTTTATGTCTCATTTCCACCAACACCTTCTCCAAATGTTCCAAACCTCGAACCTCTGTGGAGGTCGGAATAAAAACATAATCCATATATGCCAACATCTTTGCATGCCTCAAATCTTCAAGTATCCTGTTGATAACACGTGTCCAAATTGTATTCTCAGATAGTCCTATTGTCCATCAGGAGTAACAAACACTTTCTCCTTTGTCGTTATAATCGCCTTATCTCCACTAATGACTAAACCCACACACTCGGGGTTCGAAGTTTGTCTTCATTCACTAGAATTAGCTACGTTGGTTCCAGGCGGTCCTCCACCATCAACGCAACGGTGGGGATCACCAAGTCATCAATAGAAGAGTAAAATTTTGCATGGGCGTTCGTCAATAGGAAAACTGACCAAACCTCTATGCTCCGCATCTTACGTGATGCTACCGTCTGGCCTGTAGAGCACTGCGAGATAGAACTTTGTGGGTTCCTCGCAGAAAGTTTTGTAGCTGTTAAGCTTTACCCTTCTGATCTCGCGATTGTTATGATGACAGTACGCTACTTATACATCTCCCACTTCCTAAATCGTTTAACAATGTTGAATAACTAAGCAATGGCAACAGATAACTGTAACGACGATTGAATGTTTTAAATGCAAATCGTTATCTAAGCGATAACTTAGAATGCGATAAACACTCAAGTCGATAAAGCCAATATTTCTGTACAGTAGCATACACGCACGAAAAACACCTGATGCGTGTTCCTTGTTACACGAGATGTCGTTAGACATACATTTCACTTATGTTCATTGCTCCACGACAGTTTAAAAGACCTACCGCTTTTTTGTACAGTTGTATACCGCACTTAAGTATACACCTCCGATGAGCTCAACTAGAGCGAAATGGGCATCAGGTGTTCTTTCGTTCGTGTATGCTACTGTACAGAAATACTTGGCTTTATCGACACGAGTGTGTTATGCATTCTAAGCTATCGCTTAGATAACGATCGTACAGTTATTTGTTGATATTGCTTAGTTTATATTATTTATACGTGTCCCTTATTACACGAGATGATGTTAGACACACATTTTACTAATGTTGAATAACTTTATGGTCTCTACCCTAAACTTACTCTAGTAAGACTCTACAATGCAGTGTTACTGCCCTCAGATGGTACATTAACTGCGCGTAGTTTGCTTTATTGGCTAGTATCATTCCGCCACTGTCTGTTACAATTACAGGTTGCAAGTCGAGGATCTGATCAGTTACACCCTACTTATATTCTGCTTTAATAGCCTACGACAAAACAGCCAATTGGTCTTCTTTTGAAATTTTTGATGAGAGTCGCGTTTACCTCACAACATGCCAGGTCGAACCGGATGAACCGATGGTCTGACATAGGGGGTTCGTTAGAAAAAAAAAACGGTAAATCGTGTGGTTTGGACCGCTCAACAAGGTATATGTGGTTGCATATCCATCTGCAACAAAAACGATCCTGAATTTCTAGTCTTTCAATATGGCCTGCCGTTGTCTTACAAAGATAATTTTATTTTATGGCGCCAACGTTGAATTATTCCTCTGATAGTATTACTCTATGACAGAAGTAAAGGAAATACTCCATGGATTCGATGTGTAAACGTCAAAATGAAATGTTGTGTATGAGAAGGAGTAGAGCAGTGAAGTTTGTTACGGGTTTATTAAGTGTAGTTAATACAAATTTGAAACAAACAAATTTTGTGGGGTTAGTAAAGTTTAATAAAGGTGATAGTGTTTTACCAAAGCTGTATGGTTATCTAAGGTCATAGAACGGTATTGATTTTAATTTAATAAAAGTATTGACATAGAACGCCGTAATTTTTACAATTAGAACTTATCATAACCGTCTAAACCGTTATAAAGTGCGTCAAGTAAGATAAGTAAAGAGATTTGTGGGAAAATTAAGTAATTTGATATTTAGTAGGTACATTTAAAATGTCCGATTCGGAGAGCTTGGTGTCGAATAGCAAAAAAAGAAGGACAGAAGAGGATGTGTATAATATATTTAGAAGAAGTAAAAAATTGTCACGGTTATCAGAAAAAGATATACGTTTAGAGAAAGAAAAACAAAAGGAACGGGAGGAAAAAAACACAGAAGAAAATGACACAATAATTTGGATTAAGGAAATGCTGAAGGAAATAAGAGAAATTAAAATTAATCAAGGAAAAGTAAAATGACGAAATAAGAGAAGTGAGGCAAGAATTGAATGAAAGTTGAATGAAAAACCAGAAGAGAAATGTAAGAAATTAGAAGATAAAGTAAATAAGTTAGAGAAAAGAGTGGAGGTTCTAGAAAAGAGAAAAGAAGGAAAATGTAATAGTAAGAGGAGTGGAAGAGAAGATTGATAAAAGAAAAGATGGGTGAAGTAAAAGCGGAAGAAGCGGTAGAAATAAAAAAGGAGTTATTCTGGTTAAAATGAGTAATATGGAAGACAAAATAGAAATATTAAGGAATAAACGAAAATTGATAGGAACTAAAATTTACGTGGAAGAAGATATTAGATTGAAGGAAAACGAGATACAAATGAGAATAAGACAGGAGGCAAACATGTTGTAGCAAGAAAGAAAGAGAGTCAAAATAGGATTCGGAAGGATATGGGTGGAAAGAGAAAGAAGATGGATAGAAGCAGAGGGAAAGGTAAAAAAACTAAAATTAAGGGGTGGGAAAAAGCCGGGAGAGAAGTGATGGGGAACAGTGGGCAAAGTTTATTACAAAAGAAAAGGAATAATAGAATAGTTTTTTGGAATATGGCAGAAATTAAAAATAAAGGGACAAAATTTTGGAATTATATTAAGGGGTTCAATATGGTAGGGCTGGTGGAGACATGGATGGAGGAAGATTAACGAAAAGAATGAAAAGAACGAATGCCGGAGGAGTTTGTCTGGGAAATTCAGTACGCAGAAGAACAAAGAAGGAGAGGAGGGCGAAGGGAGAGGAATAATAACAGGAGCTAGAAAAGAGTGGAAGAATGAATCATAGGTGAAGGATAGAAGAACAATAAAAACTAGAATAAAGACAGAAAAGAGGTTTGAGATAATTACGATATATAGAAAGGAAATGGGAAATACAAAAGAATAATAGAGAAGTTATTAGAAGAAGAGGAGAGGAAAATAATTATAGAAGGAGATTTTAACGCAAAAACAGAAGAAGAGGAGGGAATAATAATAGAGGAAAAAGTAAAAAAGGAGTTTGATGGATAAAAAAGTAAAAGGGCAGGGAAAGATACTGATAGAGTTATGCGAAAAACAAGGATGGACTATAATGAATGGTAATCTGAGGAAGGGAGAATTGTGAATACACATACAGGTGAAAGAGGAGAATCAGTCATAGACTACGTAATATAATTGAAGAAAGTAAAAGGAGATAGAACAGTTGAGGATAGGAGAAGAAGAGAAATCCGATCATCAACCGTTAGAGGTGATAATGATGGATGAGAGGAATGAAAAAGAACTAAACAATAATGAAAAGTGGGAGAAAAAAGTATGGTCAAGGAAAAAATAGAGAGGTACAGGGAGAAGATAGAGGAGTAGCAAGAGATGTGTTATAAGGTTGACGAAGAAATAAATAGAATTGTGAAGAAAATAGACGATGCAACGGAAAAGAAATGGTATAAGAAAAGAGCACATAGATTAGAAAACAGCAAAGTGTGGTGGAATGGTGATGTGAAAAAAAAAGAAAAAGAGATGAGAAGAGGAAGAAGAAAATGGAAAAAAGCGAAGATAGAGTTAGAAGAATACAAAAAGCTAAAATTATTTGTTGTGCCATGCTAATGTAAACAGCGCTGTAATACCACGTTTCTCTTATCAAAAATTATTCGTGCAAGTTCTGATATTTAATATTAAAATCTAAGCGCATTTGTAAATGCTAGTGATGCTTAACTAGTGACTAATTACTTTGGTAAATTTGTCTATCGTAAACGTCTTATTTGTCTGGTAACTAGTAAAGTAGTACAGTTCTATTTTTTGTGCGCAAGTTGAACTACAGACTTAAATAAAATTAAGAATCCGTAAGTGCTATTTTAGTTGCCTATACGAAAGGCATGAACACCGTTAGTGACGATTTACGTTCTCTTTAAAGATAGTATTTCAAATGATTTCAAGTCATTTTAAAATAGAATGAATAAACTAGAATGTTCTCAAGATTTCTTGCCGAACAGTGAACTTGAACAGTTGCGTAATGATTTTGGAAAATTTAAATCGAAACAAAACAAGATGAAGCTGATGCATACTCACGTAAAAACTGCCTCATCGTTCATGGGTTACCTGAGTCTAAACAGGGAAACGAAAATGCTGCTGATGTCGTCCTTGATTTTCTTAATAACACCTTAAAAACGAAAATAAAATTCACAATTAGTGCACTTGATAACTGTCATCGACTAAAATCTAATTATACTAAGCGTGATAAGCCGAGTCCTATGGTTATTAAGTTTTGCTTGTATATAGACAGGCGAACTGTTTTTGCAAATAAAAAATCTTTGAAGGGCAGTGGCGTACTTATCACCGAGCTGCTAACACAAAAAGGGGCTGCTCTCCTCAAGCAAACTAAGGAAGTTTTTGGTCTTATGGAAGTATGGACTTAGGATGGAGTAATAATCTTGCTGAACAACAAGGGGAAAAAAATTACTATTAAAAACAAAAACGATTTACCCTGTGCAATTAACAGTTATGATCCAGTTGCTGATGCCAATGATACGCGTCTGCCGTCAGAAGGGAAAAATACAATTTAAGAAAAAATAATTATTAACTGATCTTGTTTCAATTTATTTCTATGTAATATGTAATCTTCATAAACGATCCTGAAAAGTATTTCACAGTGAACTTGATTATTCACTTATAAATCATTATTTTAGGAGAACGTGGTGATTGCATTTTTCGTTGTTGTTGATCGTTGCTTGTGTTAGTTTACATTTGGTTTCTGGATTTACTGAGGCTTGCTGCGAGATTACTACTTTTGTGGGACTAGTAAGGTAACATCTGTTTTGTTTTGTTTTTTACTCTTATTACTGTTGTTGCTATAATACTTAATTTATTTATTTAAACTGAAATTTAGTGTTCTGTGCAGTTACACTGTATTATTGAAATTTTCACTTTTGATAAAGTTTTATTTTCTTTCTAATATTCTAATAATTTTTAATGTAATAAATAAATAAATAAAATTTGATAGATAATGTCTATTAAACTTGCTCATATTAACGTACGCTCACTAATTGCTCACTTTGATAGTGTTCGAGAAATAATTATGATTTGCTTGGTGTTACAGAAACGTGGCTTCACCACGATTATGATTTAGACCAAATCACTATCCAAAACTATAATTTTATCATGTTGCTAGATCTGGCAGAGGGGTGGAGTTGGAGTTTTTGTACGAAGCTCATTTAATTATGAGATTGTCCTCAACGAGATAACCGATGGCTTGGAGCAGTTATGGTTAAGATTTAATGTTGATAATAAGAATATTACTATTGGAATTATTTATCGCCCCAATCGTAACATAAATGCATTCTTAGGAAACTTTAGCCACATTTATGCCTTTCTCGGATGAGGTCATTTGCTTAGGCGATTTCAATATTGACTGCTCTAGGGCTGACAGTTATTTATCGAAACGACTTTCAGAGGTTCATGACATATTTAATATGCATCAAATTATTAATGAACCAACTAGGGTCACGGGTAATTCTGCTACCACCATTGATTTAGTGATGTGTTTCACGGACACTGATGTGGAGGATTCTGGCGTTGTGGAGGTACACGACATTGCTGATCACGCACTTGTCTTTTGTAACGTCTGTCTTCGTCAATGCGTACAGCAACCAATTAGTCACACATATCGTAGTTTTAAATATTTTCAAAAAGATGATTTTCTTTCTGATCTTTATTCAATCCCATGGTTTGAAATTTTTGATTTCAATAATATTAATGATAAATTAAACTTTCTCAACAGTTATATTTTACTTTTATTTCATTTTCATGCTCCCTTTATTACTACTGTTTTTAGACATCCTTACAAGCCATGGATAACTGACAAAGTTAAATTCATGATGAAATTACGTAATAAAGCATACTCTAAATATAAATGTACTATTAATGATTTCAACTATTATAAACAGTTAAAAACTTACACTACATTTGCAATACGGAAAGAAAAGAAATGTTACTTAAATTCAGTTTTTAACACCCATAATAATAAAAAAATATGGTCATCATTTAAGAAACTTAATATTTATTCTCATAAAAACTCATTTGTTCTTCCGGCTCAGCTTAATAACCCTTAGTAATGACTTAAATCAGCATTTTTCTTCTGTTCAGGTGTCAGATGATCCTGATTTTGAACTCTTTAATCACTATAATACTAATATCCACGAAAATGTTGAGGAAATATTTAACTTCCGTGAAGTGTCAGAGTTTGATATTGAACGCGTATTGAACTGCGAGAGAGGGAAGGATATTACTAGGAGAGAATGGGCAGGGATTAGAATAGATAAAAGAAGTGGTAAAGAAAAGAGAAGAAAATGAGAGGAAAAAGAGAAATATATATATGTAAGGTGTAATTTAAGAAAATTTTGTAAGTTTTTATATTGTTTGGTTTTTATTTATTTTGTGTAAGAAATCGAATAGTTTGTTTATGTAAATAATTACAAAGAAAAATAAATAAAATTGATTGATACTCCAGACACTTCAGATAATAAGCTGATAATCGAGCCACAGTTGAGCATATAAAGCGATGTTGCCAGTTTTCTTTTAACCTAAAAAATTTCTATTGTCATTTGGTAATTTGGTTAATCCTTACTCCTTGTTATTATTAAAAAAATCGATCTTATAATTGACCCTACCCTCTTTTAACTCGACTGAATTGAATTGTTAATTACTGTGTATGTGTGTAAATTCGCATACATGGCAGACGACACATACAAAAATTGTTTGCAGGAAGTAAAGATAGAAGAAGAATTCTATTCTCTAAACAATGACGATCGATCAAACTCTCTTTCGCAACATGTAAGTACTACATCATACAAGATCTTTTAAACATTTTAACCATGTAGCAGGATCTGAGTGTCTTTGAGAAGCCAATTACGTGTGCCAAATACAAAATCGAGATTGATGAAAACCCTCATACATGCAAGATGAAATTATGATCAAGGAGGATTTAAGGGATGGTGTGATCAAGACTGAAAACATATTATTCAACACTGACATACCTGTCTGTGGCGAAGAACCAATTTTAAAAAATCTTTTTTGTTGCTACCACTGCAATTATGGTACCAATGATAAGCAGAATCTAAGGGAGCACATTTTCACTCATCACTTGAAATGTAATCAGCGCAGTTACAATAATTCCTTTTTGGGCGTACCTTCATCACAATGTAGTGCTGGTCCGAAACATTTCCCTGCACAGACAAAACATGAACAGTTGTTAAGTGTGATAGGGGAGTTATTTGAATGTTTTGATTGCGGTCACCAAACTTCCAGTAAAAGCACTTTGCAGAAACATTTGAAGACCCATAGAAATCGTAATATGTGCAAATCGGATTCAAAAAGAAAGAAGCTGTATAAGTGCAAACATTGTAAGTTCTGTACATCCTACAAGACCTGTTTACGTAATCACGTTATTAACAAGCATTGCAGGAAAAATGAGTGAGTACAAGTGCCATTTATGCAACTTTAGCAGTGTAAGCGAGCAGAGTTTTATTGTTCATGTTCGCACACATCCTGGAGAAAAGCCTTTTAAATGTAACTTGTGCGATCATAGAAACAATACTAGCTATGGTTTACGAAGTCACATGTGGAAACACACTGGTGAGACGCCCTTTAAGTGCCAAAAATGCGACTACAAAGCTCACTGCCAAACATTGCTTACTCGGCATGAAAAAAATCATACCGATGAAAAACCTTTCAAATGTAACTTATGCGATTATAGCACTAAAAGATTGGACCGTTTAAAATTTCATATAAATGGACACAATAATGAGTGGCGATTGAAATGTGATCAGTGTGACTACAAAACTAACAATAACAACCATTTTAAGTATCACAAAATGTGTCACACAGGTGAAAAACCATTTAAATGTAACTTTTGCGATTATAGCACTAGGCGACCAGAGTTTTTAAAATTACATATGAATGAACACAATAATGAGTGGCGAATGGAATGCGATCTGTGTGACTACAAAACTAACAATAAAAACAATTTTATGTATCACAAAATGCGCCATACAGGCGAAAAGCCGTATAAATGTAAATTGTGCGATTATACTGCTACACGACCTTACTCTTTAAAATCGCATATGTATCGTCATACTCACGAGTGGCCATTTAAATGCGACGTGTGCGACTTTAGAACTAGGAGTAAACCCGGTTTGTGGCAGCACAAATTAAAACATGCTCCAGGAAAACAGTATAAATGCAAATTATGCGACTCAAGTACGAACTATAAGTATGTTTTAAAGTCGCATGTGTGTGGACGCAATAGTATATCAAGAAAGTACACTCATAGTTGTGACAAGTGTGACTTTAAAACATATTCCAAGAAGTCGCTCTTAAGACACAAAATGGTTCATACTACAGAAACTCCTTTTAAGTGTAATTTGTGCGACTATAATGGCAAACAATTGTATTATTTAAAAGTACATATGCGTAAACATACTTCCGAAGGTATTCTTGTTTGCGACAAATGTGACTACAAAACCCCATACAAAAGTTCTCTAACGAAACACCAAAGGTTGCACACTGGAGAAAAACCTTATAAATGCAAAATGTGCGACCAGAGTTTTGTACAGTCGGGCAGTTTAAAAGAACACGTGTATAAACATACTAACGAGTGGCCATTTCATTGCGACCAGTGCGATTATAAATGTGCAGTTCAAAGTAAACTCAAGAAACACAACAAAGTGCACGCCAGAAAATAACTAACAGTGTCTTTGATTAGGAATATGTGAATGTGGCGAGTTTTTGGGTTATCATGTTGGTATTGCAAATGTGTTAAAGAGTAAACAGTAGTAGCTTGTCTGCATGTGCAAGTTCTTAGAGAATTTATCTTATTGATTGTTTTTAAATATTTTTTAATAATTATTAGTTTTATTTAAATGATTCGTTCTTATTTGAGGAGGGGCACCAAAGGTTTACATTTTAACTAACGACGATCCGACTATTACAATTCAAAACTATAAAAACATAATTACTAAAAAATTACCAAACAATGGACATATAGACAACATACCATACAAAAAAATTACAACTTACACAAGCGTTCCACCAAAATTATATGGTTGGGAAAAAATAATTTCAACTAATTTTAACTTTAAAATCGATTTTATGCAATCGCCGTTGGGCACTACATTTTTTGTGTGTATTCTTTTTAGAAAGAACTTGCTCTTCTTATGATAGTCGTAAACCAACTGCACTGAACCTATGTTGGTTAACCTTTTGATTTCTAAATTTTTTAAAAGAATCTAATTCTACCTTATGTGTATGTATGGATACAATATTTTAATTAATTTTCTTCCAATTTCCAGACATCGAAATGTTCAAATTTTTTTTACTCCACTTATATAAGTCGGGAAGTTATGCAACGGTTTCTAAACCGAAATTTTTAACGACTTTTTTTTACTTTTTCCGATGCATTAGCGTTAGTACGCTATAATAAACAAAATTTTCTGTCCGATGGACGGTCGTCCGTCTGTATGTAAACAAGAAAAACACCAGTCCAATTTTTATGAAACTTAGCTCATAGATCTTATTTATAATTTCGCAGATTTGATTAGATTATGGGCATAATCTATCAAGCTAAAAGAGCCGTTAACCAACATACATAGATTTTTGAAATCTGGAAATATTTACAAAAATATTTATTTTACTCATTGTTTTTTTCAGATAAAAGTTGTTTATAATTTAGTTATACACAACTTTTGTTTCGGCTATTTTTTGATCGAATAGGTAATTTCTGAGATATGTCTATCTCGTCACACTAATTGTTTCAACAATATTTCCTCTAATATTAATTATAGGTACAAGAAAAGTTATAAAAAAGTTATTAAAAATTTTATTGTCTATAACATTTGTTTAAATTATTTTATTCTAAAAGTCAATTTTCATTTTCTTATTTCATTTTCAACTCGTCTTAAAAGTAACGTGCGCGCGGTCGCTCGTTTTGACGCTGTTATTAGACGTTTATTTTATTTTTTGGGCAAAATGTTTTATAGCCACACACTATCGATACTCTTTAACACGTATTTTTTTAATATCATAAGCATATGGATTTCTGCGCAAAATGCTTGTTTTTATGTGTTCTTTAAATTTAATCATTACACAATAAAAATAAACTTAAGTAAATACAATTCACAGTGCAATGCAAAATGATAATTTACTCTATTGTCCTTATTTTCTTTCGTTCTAACCATCTTCTTTTCTTGTCTATTTCTTTCATGTATCATCTTTATACTATCTCCTTTATCTTCTAGTAAACTTTTTGTTCTCATTCCCTCCTCTCTAATTTCACACACCCTTATTCTCTTAGAAGTTTAGTATTTTTCCAATAATTGTTTCTCCACTTTCTACATAACCTTCCTTCGTCTTTCATTCAATATTTATTTACGTTTTCTTTATTCGCTAGTCTAAAACTTAAAAAGTAATCATTATTGCCGCATAATATTTAACTTCGACCCAAATTTAATTCAAGTGGTGAGATTCAACTGCGGTTGATAGATGGTGGCAATTTTCTACTAGTCGCCTGAAGAGAAATTCCTTTTCTTATAACAGTTGTGATTTGAACTCAACATTTGAAACTTTAAAACATAAAGAAAAAGAAGACGAAAATGATTATAGTGCATTGTTGGTTGCTTTAACGAGGGTCATTTAATATGTCACTGTTTGTACCTAACATTATCAGGCGCTGTCTTTTTGAAACAGGAGCGGTTGCTACCTTACCAATGTCATCGGACCATCCATTTAAACTTGAATGTGAAGTGTGCAGATAAGATTCATCATTGGAAACAATGTTTCTGCCATTTTACGGATTTATTTCAATTTTCTATATTTATCTATACTTATACTCTAGCTTGGGTAGTGAGTATTTATATAAGTGTGCAGCTAATTAGGGAAGGTATTCTTCCCGCATCAACTCGGGAAAAATTACAAAAAGACACTGCTGGTATATTTACAGCGATTTAAATTTTAATATTTTAATGTAAACATAATTTGTAGTTGTTAAATAGTTATTTACATTAGAGTGTGGAAAGTAGGATTTTACGGCGCGACAGTTTTGTTGGAGGAACGGGCCCGAAATTTGTATAATATTTTTGGCCGACGATCATCATCAAAGAGTAAAAAAAGAATAAAGTTATTTTTACTGAGGCCTGGATGTTTAACCATTTTGACAGACACCACCTAATATGTGTCAGTTCTTTAGTTTAACTGACATATAGATGGCGCCATCAATATCACCATCAATAAAAAAATAAAATGCGCCCTTATTCTGTATATTATCGTGTCAAGTATGGTGTAAAGTAAACTTTTTAAATTCAATTTATCGGATTTTATACTTAGTTTATTTTTAAAACGTTCCCAAGTAGCAGATAAATCAGCCATTACTTTATCGCATAGTAGCCATACTTTACCGCATTGTGTGTCAAAATCAAGTCTCAAGACAAGTATGAACAACTGAAAAATGTGCTCTACAGTTCAGGAGGTCAAAACATATTTACAATGTTTTTTATTAATAAAAGAAAAATAAACTTGAAAAACTTATGCAAATAAGTTATTTAAAATTCAATACAATAGAAAACGTCAATTCATAGCAACTTAAATTTTTATTATCATGGTAGCTATACCCAAATTTGAGATTAATGTAAAACGGTTGCATCTATTTATCAAAAAGGAATATTTACTGGATACAAAAATATTATACGACAACTCTTGCGGAAACATATTGTGATGTTATTGCATTTGAGCCAGTCCCATAATCTTTGAAAAGTCCTTAAAATGCCATTCCCGATTGATTAAAACCCCATTTAAGACAAAAATTCCATGTTCATTGTAAATCGGAAAGATCATTGAATTCTGCTGGAAATTGGGTAGTTTGGTCCTAGGTAATGATGATCTTCAATCATTGTTAAGTGTCCCGCAGCATCAGTAATCTTTCCAATCAAAGAAAACCTGTATAAAAGTTAGTATTAGTTATGTAATTAAGGTAAGAACAATAGGTCAAGGTCATTTGCCAGGCCAAAAAGTATTAAAAGGGACAAAGTGTGATAAACAAAAGTGAGTGTTAGACAATGTAAAACATAAACAATGATGTAAAGGGTGAAAATGAGTGATTTAAACAAAGTTAATAAGAAAAAGTTGGGTTATGAACACAAACAAAATTTAAAGACAAAGTGCAAAGCGGCGCAATATTATTTCAAGAAAAGAAAGACAAGGAAGGAAGGGCAAGAAAAACAGAAGAAGAATGGCAGTAATTAACAAATTATTAAGAAGATTAATTAGAAAAATTAAAGAAAACTGCAGAAAAACTAAGGGTTTAGTTAAACATCCGGTAGATGGCAGCACAAAAACCGACGCTGTGTAACGGATTTATTTGAATAAATTATGAAAGAAGTTGGCCATGGATTCGGAAGTAATAAATAAAGGTGCGGAAGAGACGCCTGATGAGTTCAGAAATTACAACGTAAAGACGTTCATCGGTTGCGAAGATTAATAACTCCAAAAATAAAATAGATGACGTCACGTTGAAACAAGTAAAAATTATAAAACTGCTAAGTGCAAAACGAAAAGGAGTTGAAAGAGTACAGTAATAAAAGAAAACAAAGTAAACGACGAAAGTAAATACTCACCAGTGAAAGTGATCCGGAAGGGAAAAGATCCGTGAACTCAAAGGTGAACGAACGGTCGAGGCTACGAGAATTTGGACGACGTAGTGGGAACCTGAAGAAAAAATACAGGAACATCCGAAGCATCAACTACAACACAAATACTCACCGTCGAAGTTGTTGATGACCAGGTAGATTTAAGTTTAATTAGGATTAAGTTTGTAAAGTAGTGTAGTTCAATTTAGGTTAAGGTCAATGTAAACAAGCGACATGCATGAAAGTAAAGACTTGCGCGGAATTGCAGGGCAAGTGAAAATTTATAGACGTTGCCAAATTTAAGTTTTTGTCAAAGTTATGAATAAATTATTGTTGACCGAGAAGGTGGTTTTAATGAAGGGAAATAGAAAAATAAAAACGTTGAGTGACAGAAATTATTTGAGTAAAAGAAAACGCGTGCATGTGAAACACTTTTGTTTCCCGGTAAAAAGTACCCTTGAGATAAAGAGCCTAAATTTAAATTGTATGATAAAGTGGTTGGCGCTTAACGTTAAAACAAAATTAAAAATTTACCCCTTTGTCATCGCAATATTATTCCAGCATTCGTGCTATTAAAACACTCACTCGCTTCGTTCGCTCGTGATTTAATTGCGTTCATGTAAGACAAACTTCTTTCCTAACTTGTTTCGTTAATTATAATTATATGATTATAATCTATAACAGTAAAAAGCAAAAAATATATCAATTTCGCATATTTACGTTTGGCCTTTTTGAAATTACAAATTCAGTGGCGTTCTTAAATCTTACGATAAATACGTGAAATTACCTTTGTAATTAAATAGTTTCAGACTTCAAAAGTTGATAACATTTGAATATGAATTTTGATAGGAAGCCCATACTACGTAAATTTTTCCTTATACTTATTTATCGTAAAATTCAAGCACACCATTGAATTTATAGTTTCAAAATGACCCAAGGTCATTAACAACTAGTTTTACGATTATTGCAATATGTGCAGGGTGGGCAAATTTCGACGTTTGTATAAGGTATCTCGGTAAGCATAAGAGATAGAGAAAAATGGATGTCAGTGTCTCGATCTGTTTTTTCGAGAGAAACTCATTGGTGAAAACTAGATCGAAACTACATCGAAAAATCGATTTTTCTATATTTCAAAAGTGTCTATATCCTAGTTGTTTATTAAGTTAGAAAAAACTAGTAATACCTTCTTTAGACACTTTTTGAGAGGAATTGAATGCCGTTGACGGAGTTTAAATATCTACATTTGTTTACGAGTTATGAAATAATTGTTTTTTCTTTAATAGAAAGTTGCGTGCAATGAAAGTAAAATAGAGATTGCATTCGTCTTCTGTTAAAGAAGAAATCAAAGAAGATATTAAGATGGAAGACATTGTCGATGATGATTGTGTGTTTTCAACACGGACATCACCACTGAAGAAAGTCTTTCGGTAAACATTTATTATTATTGTAATCAATGCAATTACGGCACAAATGATAAAAAAATGTAACTGACCACATTTTCATGCACCGTTCTAAATGTAATCAGTGCAGTTATTCAACTCTTGATAATTGGTCGTTAATAAATAACAAACACATACACTTCATGAATGGATCTTCACACTGTAATGTTTGTAATTTCACTTGCATAGAAAGTCATTCTTTAGATGAGCATATGTCTTCATATATTGGTGCACAATTTGATACAAATGAAGAGAGTTATCAGCAAACGAGTAAATGTTCATTTGAATGACAATATTGTGGCTATCAGACCATCAGCAAATTTAGTTTGAACTTCATGTAAGAATATGCAGTTTCAATACACATTCTAAAAATGGTTTGAAATCTCATATGCTGATAACGCACCAAGTTGTTTCTGCTACTAATAGGAGTTTATTAGAAATGCTTGCAAAGAATAGTAAACAAACATGCTTGAATTTAAAGAGGCGTTTGAATAAACCTAATTTAATTAAATGTAAGTCGAGTACTAATCCCAAACAAACAAACCAAAACGTTCGTTTCAACACTAACAGTGGGAAATCTTTGATAAAACACTTGAATGTACATTCGCCTGAGCGACCTTACAGCTGCGACAAGTGCAAATACAAAACTTACAAAAAATCTAATTTGCATTGTATTTCGTATAATCTTACCGCATATACAGCATGTAAACTAGACAATGAAATTGTCAGCTCACGAAAAAAATAATCCGGTGGAAAATGAAATAATTTTACAAAATCTACATTTTTTTGAAGTTACGTAACACATTTTCGAACTTCGAATCGTAATGTAAAACCCCCACACGAACTTGTTACGTTGTTACATAATACTTGAACTGCCCAACAATGGATGATGTCGTTGACATTTCCCTGTTTACGTTATAATACTACTGTGTCCAAAAACTAGTCGGAATTTTTCGATATAAATGACGCGGGTAAATATTTTTGCTCAATATATTTTTTAAGTTGGTACAACTGTTACTGACTTCATTATCGTGCCACATTATAAAAAAAAAAACCTTACTTTTATAACACCCTTTATAAACAAATTAATTTTTACCTTTTTTTTTTTACTTTTTTTCTTTTTTTTCCTTTTTTTTCCCCTTCCTCCACTACCATGTCAAAATATTCATTAGTGTTTGAGTGACGCTTGTTTTTGTGTGACACAAAAAGTGAATTTGGCGATTTTCACAATGTCTGAAATTATTCAACAAAGAAATGCGATCAAATTGTGTTTCCTGAATGGAATAAATAAATGCTGCAGAAACGTTGAAAATGTTGCAGAGGGCTTACAAGGACCTAGCTCTACCAAAATCAACAACACATGATTGGTATAACTTGTTCAAAGAAGGTAGAGAACGCGTTGAAGACGAAGAGCACCCTGGTCGACCATCAACCTTAACTGACAATGCTCACATCCAAAAAGTAAGAGAAGTAATGTTTGCAAACCGTCGATTAACTATAAGAGATATTGCTGATGAAATTGGCGTATCAAAAGGATCGATTAATACCATTTTGAAAGATGTTTTGGGCTTCAAACGTGTCAAGTCAAAAATGCTAAATTTTCTTGAAAAACTGCGCCGTGTTGATGTGTGTGAAACAATGCTCTCTGACTATCAGGCGGTTTCTAAACGCATTATTACGGGAGATGAGACTTGGATCTACGCTTACGACCTCGAAACAACCGACCAATCGAGTGAATATCGTGCCAAAGGTGAGGCAAGACCGAAAAGACCTCGTCAAAGTCGCTCAAAAATCAAGGTGATTGTTTAGGCCAAAGTTAGTGTAAGGGTTGGGGGAACGTTATTGCTAAGTATGTGGGGGAGAAAACAACTTGAGCTGTTAGGTAAATGTAAATTATCAATTGGAGTTGTCGTTTGACCATCAAGGGTCACAGTTCTAGTTTTCAAGTTCAAGGACCAGTAAATTATTGTGTAGTTAATTGTAGTAAAAAGTGTACAAGTTAAAATAAAATATATATATACAGTCCACATTAACACGTTTATTCAACAGTGATGTTGACAGTTTTCTTTGTCTATCGTGGTGTGGTGCATTACGAATTCTTTCCCACTGGTCAAACTGTCAACAAGGAATACTATTTGAGTGTTATGCGTCATTTGCGTGAAGCTATTCGTAAAAAGAGGCCGGATTTATGGAAAGATAACTCTTGGTTTTTACACCACGATAATGCACCATCTCACACTGCACTGATTCTTCGTGACTTTTTCGCCAAAAATGCAACCAATATGGTTCCGCAACCACCTTATTCACCTGATTTGGCTTCGTCTGACTTCTGGCTATTTTCAAAACTCAAAAGACCATTCCGAGAAAACCGTTTTGAGTCAATTGAAGACATTCAACGTGAATCGGCGCGCGCTCTGAAGGCTATACCGGAAGAAGACTTTTTGGCATGCTTCGAAGACTGGAACAAGCGGTGGCATAATAAGTGTATTATATCGGGAGGGGACTATTTTGAAATTGAATTAGAAGAATCAATAAAGATTTTTTGATTTATAAAACAATTACGATTAGTTTTTGGACACAGGTATATGTCTTATCTATCGTTAAGTACAATGCGCTCAATTGATTTGACTTTGAAAACGTGAAATTTTTCTTTAAATCGTCAGTAACCACATACTATAGAATTGCCGCTGTTACGAATGTTCAATTTATTAATTACCTATGATAGAACGCTTTTTATACCATTAGAAAAATGTATTTTTAATAGAAATAAGTGTTAGTGGAATAGAAAGTCATGATAAACAACGTATTTCTACTAGCATATTACAAACATCAAAAATGCTTTTAGCAGGTATCTAGTCCTAAGATAAATCCTTCCTTTTCAAGATTTTTATTTATATTCTTTTAAAATATCCACTCAGCAAGGGTGGCTACACAGTGCTAAAGCAGACACGATTAACATTTGGTTTTGAGTGATTCTATGAGAAGATGTTTTTTCAACTCTTAGGTTTTAATTAGTGTGTGAAAACCAAAATCAAAACTTTTCAAAACGGAGAGTTCTATAAACAAAACAATTGAAGAATATGTTGGCGACTACAGACAATTAAAAATCAATATGCACCACTAAGTCGGACGTTTTTCAGAAAGAACTTATGCCTGCATACATGTTTTTGGAGTGTTTACTTTCGTAGTGGGGGTTTAAATTTTAAATGCTTTAAAACAAAATAAGCAATAAGCGCATGAACACTCTTTACTTTCTCTACTATAGTTGCGTTTCGGATTTTACTCAGTCAAAGCATATGTGTTTTATAGTGTACGGATTTTATTTTTTTAAATAAACTAGTTTAGTGATTTAGTGGTTTTTTGCTCTTGTTATTTAGGGCAGGTCATGACTTGGAAGGAGAAACATAAAACACAAAGGTAAAAGTATATACTTTCTATATTTAAACATTTCCTCGTTTATATGTTTGATGCACATGAGTCGACGTTTCCTTTTTGTCAATTTTATTGAAGAAAACACAGTTTTCTGTTATTCTCGAAAATTGGTTATGTGCTATAGATTACTGCTATTGGCAGAAGTCGATTGTTGGTCCCTTGATTAAGCAAGGAGCTGTTCCTAAACAAAACTGGGACCAATTTAAAGTGAAACCGTTTAAGGACCGTTATGGTAGAATAAAATATTATGGTAATATTTATTCTTGTTTATGTTAACATCAATTAATAAAGTTTTATTTAAATCTTTAAAGAGTCGCTGGGCTTAGCAGAACAGAAGGTGTCCAAAGCTGAAACTACTTCCGACTTAAGCGTACTACGAGGACACTTATTGTCACAGTCTCCCAGATATAATGTCATTTGCTGTAAATGGCGTTGGGCCAGATAATAATTTGCCAGAAACAGGTAATATAATAAAATTATCTTTCATCAATTTTATTCTGGACAATTACTGATGAAGTTAATATAACTTTGACTCCAATTGGAGAAATTGACACTCTATCAGGGAATATCCTTCAAATGGATAGTTTAACAAATTCATGCGGTAAGTTGTATTTAACCAAACTGTTTCATAATAGTATTTTTATGAGCAGCATTATACATATACGTACACGAAATTCGGTAAAATAAAAAATAGCCACGCCAACTTTAACACTGTTTGCAGATTTTGAATGATTTATATTGCTCACATTTTTCTGTGGATCACTTTTTCTATGACTTACGGTTTTTTCGATATACGGGAAAAACATACTTTCTGCCCTAATCGTTAAGAAATAACAATAACGTACCTCTCAAAAAAATACACACGAGATGATAGACCTTTTATAAAGTGGTCCCCAGCATATTTCCCGAAAAAACTGCGTATTAAATTGATCGATTGTCAAAAGTCGGGCCGGGCCGTTTGTACAAGTAATATAATATAAAAATGGTTTTAACGATATTTAGTAAAAAACTTCTAGTTACATATTCTCTAGTTTTTGAGTTTTTAGTGGCAACCATTGGTCGCAAGTAGCGTATTTCAATATTTTTCGGGAATCGGCGGAAAGATTTAAGAAGACAAAAGATTGAAGTGAAATAACTATTATTCGAAGCTGATTAGAATTTATTCTGCAAAATTGACATTCAAGCATCTTCAGCGATCAGCTAAGAAACAGTTTTAAATTAACCTGATAAGTCGGCATCTAGTTATTTTGTTAAATTGATAATAAGTTAACTTTTTAGGTTACCTTTAGACTAGTAGTTTTTGAAGCTGACTAGAATTTATTCTGCAGAATTGATATAAACGCACCCTTTAAAACTAAACTTCAGTGATCAAGTAAAAAATAATTTTAAATTAACCTGATAACTTATTTTGTAAAATTGATAATAAGTTAACTTTTTAAGTTAACTTTAAAGTTATTCTGTTAAATTCACTTTTAGTTATTCAATAAAATTGTTCTAAAGGCATTCTGTAAAAGTTGGTATAAAGCTATATTCTTACAAAGTGATTTTAATTAACACCGGAAGATAACTTTCAGATGCTATTAATATTCGTCTTTTTCCTGATTTCATGGTCAATTTTTAACTCACATTTTGGATACCGTTTTTGTGACATAGTTGTTTTATAAGGTAGTTTTTGGTTAACTAATGGTCACTTTATAATTGTTTCATTCTAACACTAAAATGCGCGCTAGAATATAGTTATTCTATACCCGAAATAGAGAATACTTATTTCCATTATTGGGATTGGGGCTGTGACCTAAATGAGAGTAATATGCTCCGCCACTGGAATTATTAAAATGGCCATATGACAGATACAAACGTATCTTGTGTTTTGATTTTGTAGCTGTGATTTGGATCGGTGTAAAAGTAAACGATGTCCGATATCACAACAACGACGTGCAGAATTTGTTTAAGGAATATGGAACAAGAACCACAACTTGAACTAAGCACTGATTTAACGCTTAAGTTAGAATTTCCATCGGAACATGTAAGTATGACCTTTCGACTTTTGTTTTATTGACATGTTTAAATTTTAGGATGTTAGCATCACAAACAACCCAGTTGCGTGCAATGAATGTAAAATAGAGATTGATGCAGTTTACCAATTGCATCCGTCTTCTGTTAAAGAAGAAATCAAAGAAGATATTAAGACGGAAGAGATTGTCGATGATGATTGTGTGTTATTCAACACGGACATCGCTATTGAAGAAAGCCTTTTGGTAAACATTTTTTATTATTGTGATCAATGCAATTACGGCACTAATGATAAAAAAAATTTAACTGACCACATTTTCATGCACCGTTTTAAATGTAATCAGTGCAGTTATTCAACTACTGATAATTGTTTGTTAATAAATCACAAACAAATTCACTTTATGATTGGATCTTTACAATGTAATGTTTGTAATTTCACTTGCATAGAAAGTCATTCTTTAGATGAGCACATGTCTTCACATATTGGTGCTCAACTTGATATAAATGAAGAGAATTATCTGCAAACGAGTAAATGTTTATTTGAATGTCACGATTGTGGTTATCAGACTATCAGCAAATTTATTTTGAAACTTCATGTGAAGGCTCATAAAGAAACTGAGCAATTTCTGTGTCAGGTATGCAGTTTCGGTACATATTCTAAAAATGATTTGAAATCTCATATGCTGACAACACACCAAGTTGTTTCTGCTACTAGTAGGAATTTATTAGAAATACATGCAAAGAAAAGTAAACTAATATGCTTAAATTTAAAGAAGCATTTGAATAAACCTAAATTAATTAAATGTAGTTTGTGCGATTATAGTTGCAAGTATCCAATTAGTTTAAAAACGCATTTGTTGAAGCATTTAGGTGAACGACCTTTCGGCTGTGACATGTGCAGCTACAAAACTGACCACAAATCTAATTTGCTGAAACACAACAAAATAACCCATTCCGAAGAAAAACCTTTTAAATGCAGTTTGTGCGATTATAGTTACAAGTATTTAAAAAGTTTAAAATCGCATTTGTTGAATCATTCAGGTGAACGACCTTTCAACTGTGACAAGTGCAGTTACAAAACTCACGCATTACAGAATTTAAAATGGCATTTGAAGAAGCATTCAGATGAACCATCTTACAGCTGTGACAAGTGCAGTTACAAACTGACGCATTACATAATTTAAAATGGCATTTGAAGAAGCATTCAGATGAACCACCTTACAGCTGTGACAAGTGCAGCTTACAAAACTTACAACAAATCTAATTTGCTGAAACAAAAATAATATTAAAATTAAAAAATATAAAAAATTAAAATAAAATAAAAAAGAAAAGCATTCAGGTGAACTACATTTACTTACAAGGCAGTTAAAAATACACAGTACATAATTTAATGGCATTTGAAGAAGCATTCAGATGAACCACCTTACAGCTGTGACAAGTGCAGCTACAAAACTTACAACAAATCTAATTTGCTGAAACACAAAATAATCCATTCCAAAGAAAAATCGTTTAAATGCAGTTTGTGCGATTATAGTTGCAAGTATTCAAAAAGTTTAAAAACGCATGTGTTGAAGCATTCAGGTGAACTACATTTCAACTGTGACAAGTGCAGTTACAAAACTTACACAGTACATAATTTAAAATGGCATTTGAAGAAGCATTCAGGTGAACCACCTTACAGCTGTGACAAGTGCAGCTACAAAACTTACATCAAAGGTAATTTGCTGCAACACATAGTAATCCATTCCGAAGAAAAACCTTTTAAATGCAGTTTGTGCGATTATAGTTGCAACTTTTCACGTAGTTTAAAAGTGCACTTGGCGAATCATGGGTGAAACAAGGTTGAGAAATACTTAGCTAATGAGTTAAACTAATAGTTTATATGTTTATGCTAATAGAAGCATGCAAATGATGCATATTGGTCATATTTTAATTCATTTTATTTCATATTTCTAAATTGTAATATTTCTTATTACTGCTTGTATACTATATCATTCGTTAGCAGTTAGTACGAAAACCTATGTATATGTTAAAAATATCGACATTTTTTTAAACGATGTGATTTTATTATAAAGTTTTTGCAGTTTATTAACAATAGCAGTATGGTAGCTTAAATATATGTAGAACTTCGATAAAATTAATTTTCATCAGTTTTTTATGTAACTAAATACATGTGCACTTTTCAATAGTGTAGTTTGTAATATTTTTTGCGGTGACCTTATTTTGTTAACAGTACTTGAAAAATCGCAAATTGTTACGAACTTTTTTTTCATTGTAGGATGTACAGAATATACAGATAAAACTTCTAATCATGAGTTTTTCTTTTCTATTGTGTTAATTTTAAATGGACTTAGTAGCTGTTTAACCACTCAATTTTGAAGTAAAATAAATAAATTAAACAAATGCAAACTCATTTTTGCATTTTTCTTATCTTCGGTTCATTGCAATGCAATGCCAGCTGCTGCTTTTTATTTGAAATAAGAGACTCATTAATAAAAACTGTTTTTTATTCATGCCTTTGGCCAAACCTTTTGTAACGGGTCGTTGAGCTTATCGGAATCTGGCTCAAAAAGAATTATTCTAGTGTGACCGCGGCTTTTTTACAAAATTTACTTTTGCGTATGTATGCGCGAGGGTTATGTCTAAATGGTGAAATTCGTGAACGTTCACGACGTATTATTATCGTTCGGTTTAAATTAAATTTACAAGTGAACGCATGCATGATACAAATTTATGCAAACTTACAACCACTGTCTACCTTGGAATACAAGTGAGGGCCGCTTGATCTCCTTTATCGGTCGACACCTCTTCAATTATTGTTTATTGCAGGCTCGGGAAATCTTTGGACACCTCCACCGAATATGTTGTGATTCACTAGGTTCATGCACCAAGTTTATTGCTTCAAACACCACAGCTAAGTTTTCCACTCTTCACAATTTTATTTGACGTTAGTAATTTTCGTTTATTAATTTAGAATTGATTCTTTGATTTATTTAACTACCTATTTTTTATTACAAATTTGTTTTCCTTAGGCAATTCTAACGGAACTTTAAGTATCTAAAAAGAATGGTTATCGCATTATTTCATTTTTTTCCGGAAATATTGACGTTTCCAAAAAAATTGAATAACCCCATTATACCGGAGTTTATCCAACAGAGTTTTGAGTAATCAATTATTTAAATTGAACTCCCTAAATTCATGGATAACTTGACTTTTTCCAATAGCACTAAGGAATTTTTTATGTTTTTTATTTTTTTTTTAATTGGCGTAACTTATTTTCATATGGTTGATCCCTGGAATCTCTTCGGTGGATGTTATTATCGTTCCTTCTTATAATTTGCCAGGCTACATTACTGATTTAACTTGTACTTACACCAAAATGGTTACTTCATTCCGAACTGAAGTTTTTACAACAATATCCACAAATAACGTCTATTGCGGTTGTTCTTTTGTTTCAACACGGACACACATATACTCTAATGGATTATTTTTGAGTATTGGAAAATGTCTGTTCACTTCAATGTTACACCCGTCGCACAAAATCACTCGTACATGTTAAGTTTCTACTGTAAGCTAATAAATTTCATTTTTATTTACAGGGTTTGACCAACGACATGATTCCATTCCTTTCCAGACCTCAATATTCTGAATTTTAATTAATTTTAATGCTTAATTTCTTAAAAATGTTTATTAAATTGACCATTCAAATATTAAATCTCTCAGTGTTTATAAATAAGCTTTAGCTGTAGTCTGGAACGCTTAATCATTGCTATATATACGTTTTAAGTTACTTCTCACAATAACAGCCAACATTTTACAAAAACGTGATATTTTTCTGAATAATAGATGTGTCTTGATATTTACAAACAACAAAATAAATTTTTTTCTGTGGGTTATGTGCAACCTAAAACACTAATTTTAATGATTTCACGAATTCTAAGAAACATACATAATAATTATGATTTATTTTGCCATCTTTATGCTCTAAACTGAAGCTTGAAAAGTTTGTGCGCAGGCCTAATTTTTAAACCCCAAAAAGGCATTTAACTTACCAAATTTTAGCGCCCCTGTCAAACATATACAGTTTATTTATATATATGTATGTATACTCATGTTAAAACTTGGACACCACAATTTCTGTAAACAAAAGTTTGCACATTGTGAAGCGGGCTTAAGGGTATCATTTACAATTCTAACAGCAGGTAGTCTCAGCAGGGGTTATCTTATAGAAGGACTGTAGAATGAATCATTACACTAAGCACGTTTTAGAAAATAGGTAATTTACGTTGCTTACTTAATTTTTTCTTTAAAGAATATATTTGAAGGTATCGCTAATTAAACACCATAGCTCGATTAATTATCGAATCAAAATTTTGTTTAGGAAATGTTTACAAAATAAAATTAGAAATAATTTTGATTTAAAAACGTCTACAAGCAATAACTTTTAAATTAAATCAAAAACTAAACATGGTTATTTGGGTTGACTGATTATTACTTATTTTTAAATAAATCTAACCTACTAATTATTGTAAGTTATTAAAAAAAATCATTAAACTCTCTATTCATAATATTTAGTCCTTACAAAATGTATATTTTATGACGTTTCATTTTTTCTGTAGTTAATATAAAAGTGAAAATAAAAACTAAGGCAATTCTTATTGTCAACGTATATATTTAGTTTTTTGACAAGAATTTATTACATAATTATAATTAAGATACCAAGTTATAGTTTAAAATTAAATGAAAACTTTTTTTTTTAAATAAAGGTATTACTATATAAATAAATATAAGAAATCAATAATGGGTGTGACCTCCATTATTATTGATACATTCTTGGAGGCGTCTGCTCATTGACGCTATCAAGGTATCAATATAATTAATATTAATCGTTTCCCATGCGGTATCAATGGCTGCAATTAGTGCATTACGGTTTACTGGTATAAAATTTGGCCCTTGTTGTCTTCGGATAAATTTAATCTTTTTTGTGCAGTTATACGGCATCCGGGAAAATGTGTATCTGCTATAGCCCTGGAGTATGTAGCAAATGGTTGTTGTGTTACGTAATGAAACAACTCGAGATCTTGAGCACGTGTAGATACTTTAGGTCTACCACTTCCGATGGCTCTTTCCAAAGTGTGTTCAAGATTCCATTTTACTCGGTAATGCCCTACGGTGCTTTTTGGTATATCTAACATACGTGAAATTTCACACACGCTACGGCCCGCCGCTAATTCCGAAACAATCCGCGCTTTCAAATCAGCACCCAGATGAGGTGGCATTTTCACAACACTTGAAATTTTAAACTAAAATGGAATTTACATTTCTTACTTTATTTATTGGTTCACACTACCCCTTCTCAAACAGTAGGTAATTGTTTATTTATTACATACTTCTAATGACCAATGTAACAACCCTTAGAGCAATATGACTCAAAGGAAGTAAATTAAACAAGCAAGGATATTCTATTGTTATTGAAACTTATTCATAAAGTAAAGCCATTTCCTTATAATGCTAATGGACAGGATTTTCTTTTAAGTATTAAGATTACAATAGAGGACTTATAAATTTTCGAAAATATCTAATTATAAATATTTACACTGCAATTGCGCTTTTTCCTTAATAATTTCTTAGCAATAACATACACGTTCTTGGTTTTAAGTTGTCATAAATTTGATATGATATAAATTTGTGTTTCTAATATTACATCACAAACTAATCTTTATTCGCCAAAAATTGTTGCTTAAGTTGTAAAGCTTCGTACACACCTGAACAACAAACCGAGCAACAAACATAACAACGAACCGAAAGTCAAACAGAACGACAAACGATCTTTTATGATTTCCACAATCCGAACAACAAACGGAACGTTTGTGCTGTTCCCATAATTATTTTCAGTAGTTTTCAGTTCATATATATTTATTATTGAGAAGAGAAAATTGCGGAAAACAAGAAGATAGTGCCAACCAAATTTTTACGCACAAAGAAGAGTAAAAATTATAATTTACTTCGCTTTTTTTTATTTTGGAAATTTCCCGCCCAAATGATGCTAATAGGGACATCATTTTTTCTTGCATTCTTAAACACTGATTAATTTAAAACATTTTTCTTCTGTCAACTCCATAATATTACCTAAAACACAACAAACCCACAAAAGGGAGGACAAAAATAAATAATTTAATTCTCCCGCATAAGTTTGTTCGCCGTTTTGTTTAGATTCGTCCAAACCTGCAAACGCATTCGCGCGCATTTTCTTTGATGTCGGAGAAAAAACCGACAAGTTGCGGGAACGCCGCAAACCGTTCGTGGAACAATCAGGACTTGCGAATCTGTTCTAAAATTCGTACGTAGCACCGTCCAAATTAATGTTCCGATTGCCGTTCGGTTCGTTGTTCTGTTTGTTCCTCGGTTTGTTGTTCAGGTGTGTACGAAGCTTTACAATAAGCATATTAATATGAACTATATCTTATGAAAGGAGAGTTATGTAACTATAATTAACGACTTAACGTTACGTTAGTAGATTCCATTTACTATTTACACATATTTTCTTGGAACATTCGATAATTAACTATCGGGATATGATGACCCTATACTTCGCAGGTTGTGCGCAACTGGATACAAGCAAATAACTTGGAGCTGTTACCCTGGCCAGCAAAAGCCCAGATTTTAACATTATCGAAAATGTTTGGGCTCGAATACTTGCTGTTATCCGAAGACAACAAGGGCCAAATTTTATACCAGTAAACCGTAATGCACTAATTGCAGCCATTGATACCGCATGGGAAACGATTAATATTAATTATATTGATACCTTGATAGCGTCAATGAGCAGACGCCTCCAAGAATGTATCAATAATAATGGAGGTCACACCCATTATTGATTTCTTATATTTATTTATATAGTAATACCTTTATTTAAAAAAAAAGTTTTCATTTAATTTTAAACTATAACTTGGTATCTTAATTATAATTATGTAATAAATTCTTGCAAAACTAAATATATAGTTGACAATAAGAATTGCCTTAGTTTTTATTTTCACTTTTTATATTAACTACAGAAAAAAATGAAACGTCATAAAATATACATTTTGTAAGGACTAAATATTATGAATAGAGAGTTTAATGATTTTTTTAATAACTTACAATAATTAGTAGGTTAGATTTATTTAAAATAAGTAATAATCAGTCAACCCAAATAACCATGTTTAGTTTTTGATTTAATTTAAAAGTTATTGCTTGTAGACGTTTTTTAAATCAAAATTATTTCTAATTTTATTTTGTAAACATTTCCTAAACAAAATTTTGATTCGATAATTAATCGAGCTATGGTGTTTAATTAGCGATACCTTCAAATATATTCTTTAAAGAAAAAATTAAGTAAGCAACGTAAATTACCTATTTTCTAAAACGTGCTTAGTGTAATGATTCATTCTACAGTCCTTCTATAAGATAACCCCTGCTGAGACTACCTGCTGTTAGAATTGTAAATGATACCCTTAAGCCCGCTTCACAATGTGCAAACTTTTGTTTACAGAAATTGTGGTGTCCAAGTTTTAAATTTCATTAGTGTACCTCTTACAGTAATAGTTATTTTTAGATTTACCAGCAGTTGAAGCAGCAAAACTTTAGCATCAAAATCAGTGCTAACCAATTAATTAACAAAATGTTTTTAATGGGGTCTGGAATGTTATTAATTTGAATATCATAGTTCATGTATCTGACTTGTGACAGTGGATTTTTGCATACAAATCCTATTTTCCGTGAAAAAGCAAACGTAGCTCTTTATTTTGCTGAAAGTAAATCAGTTTTACAAACTAGAATAAAGGGTTTCAGGAAACTGAATAAAATACTACCAACTAATAAGTCTATAAGAAAATTGTTTGGCAATTTTAAAAATAATGGATCCCGTCACGTAAAAACAATAATAATATTATTAGTGATCCAATAGCTGTGTATGAATTCATGAAAAGATCTCCTATTTTTTCAATCAGAAAAGTAGCATCACATTTTAATACGACTCGATCAAAAGTTCATAGAATTCTACAGGCATTGAAACTTAAACCGTATAAAATTCAACGGCATCAAAAATATATAATAGGAATTAGATACGAAAAACACCTCTATATGTCCGAGACTTTAATTTATATTATAATCACGATGTTGTAATCATGATTTGCCTTTTTTAAATTGGCTCGATACAATCTCTCGCCGTCAATTGGATCAGTTATTTAAATTGGCGCTTCTGCCGCTAGGCTATGCTCTCACTGATGATAGGGTTTCACAGCGGGAATATACCTTTAAATTTTCGCTTACTTATCGGAAGTAATTTTCAGCAAATATAAATCAATTCAAAATAGTTACAAAAGTCAAAGGCGTCTTATTACATTAAATTACTTCAAACTAAGTAAATATAAGATGTAACCTAAACATAATGTGCACTCCACACCTTACAATTATAAATAAGATTGGGAAGTTACGCAACGGTTTCCAACACGAATCCTTATTTTTTTTTACTTTTTCCGACAATTTAGAGTTAGTGCGTTATAATAGAGCAAAGAAAAATATTTTCTATGGTCGACAGACAATTGGGAGGACAGATCCGATTCGATTTGAGCATAATCTTTCGACCTAAAAGGGCAGTTATCCTACATAGATTTTCCCGTTTTTGGAATATTTGCAAAAATATTTATGTTCCACGTTTTATCTTCAAATTAGCTATTTATGTAATCAGTGACGAATCACATGAGTTAAAAAAATCATGTTTCGTTACGTGTTACATACAAGCTTTTTTCTAATTTTGACAAAAACAGAGAAAACGTGCTTAATTCAATATCACATTAACATATTCCCATTGTATATGTTGTATATATAAATTAAAAAAAGCTAAACGGATGTTATCTATATAACCTCAAACAGTAAACATGGTTTGAGAAATACCAACTGAAATTCTACTGTTCGTAAGTACGAAGTAGAACTTTTAGTAACTACTTTTCGTAACTAGTTACGATGGTTTCAACACTTACTTTGATTAGTTATACACAAATTGGTATAAACTATTTTTTGATTCCCTAAGTAATTCCGATACGTTAAAGAATCAAAACAGTTTCGATTTCTACGAACCCAAAACATTTCAATTCTAACCAAATTAAGAAACATTGATTAATTATAGTTGTATTTATTTTAGTACTTAGATGGGCGACCGCTTATCCGTAATACGACAGTTACTTCCATGAGTTACATAGAATATTTATAATTATACCTGTGATTATATATCGCCCTGAACTGCTTTGCTTTGACCGGAAAAAATCGACAATCAATCATTTTAACCCCTACGTATTGTGAATAAAGCTCCTAAGTAACAATTCTGCACGACATCATCAAAGAACTCGTCACGTTCGTGATGTATCTTTGCACTCCAGTACTTTAGAATCTTCCTAGAATTCGTAACTGACGCAGTGACCAAATCGCACTTTTTTTTAATGTTAAATATCGTCACGAACTCGATACAGAGATACGTGAAGTTGCCGTCAAGAGTTTGGGACAGAATATATAGGGTTTCGGTTTTGTTGCCGTAACCGTCGCGAATATAAGTGACACAATTTTCACGAATTTAACGATTCTACGTTACAAAATCGATACAATGTCTCGACGTCACGAAAATCAAACTGGATTCTACTTAGAAATGAATAAGTTGAACTTTTCATTGAAAAATAATAAAGATGATTCTTATTACCTTATGATATAAGAGTTAGTTTATACTACTCACTTCTTATTATACTTCGATTTTTGAGTATTAATATGCACCCTTTTCACTTATTCGCGTCTTTAAAAAGATCTCCATTTCTATCTTCAAACTGCATTTTGTAAGGGAAATATATTATTTTTTGGCCGTCTAAAGTTTAAACGATTGAACAAATAATTACTATATACGTATTAATTTATAGCATGGCATCATGGCCAACCTACGGTGAATTATCGCATCCAACTATCTATCTCATTTTTTCTCATAGTGACAGTAATAATAAGCTTCTTTTCAATGGCAGGGGGGGTGACCCGAAGCCGACCGATTGATCTAGCCTTGACACTCATCCCCTCTTACTTGACTACGTCACAACAGAAGCTGGCGGCCACCGCGCCCGTAGCCAGTAGGTTGAAATATGATATAATAGATTGTGCTGTCAGGTTAATGTGTAGTGTTTATATTTACTAAAACGTACAATTAATAGTATATTATACACCAAGGTTGTGAAGTTTGTCATTATTGCCTTAGCACCAGTTTATTTCGGCGAGCGAGGGGCGTAGGCAATAATGGACTTCACAACCATGGTGTATATACTATTTTTTCCACTACTAGCCAAATTTAAGCCAAAAATAAAAAATAAACATTTTTCTTGTAAAAATCAAGTAGCACAGGAATGCAAATAAATCAAAAGCATTAAAAGCTACATACGTTGATAAACCAACTGCAACTGATTCACTAAACACTTGTGTGGCATATTTCACCTTCATTTTCTGAAAATTATTCGGAGTAATATGTAAATTAGTTGATTTAGGAGCCAATCGCAGCGGTTTAGATTTGTCTGACATGTAGAAATTTTTAATGTCTTTCCAAGATGCTTTTTGTTATTAAAGATTATATTGTATTTAATCAAGTTATTTTGCACCGACTTCAATAAATAGGGACATCGAAGAAATAATAGATTTTCTTATCGTTTACGAGAAGGTATGGTTTTTCCGGTGATACATCTATTCTTTTAATTAGGTTTCGAAAATTTTACTACTGCCCTAACATTGGCACCGCATTGTAGTTGTAGCTTTTCTATGCAGTCTAATACTATCGACTTCAATTTGTCACCTTTACATATCGTATTTGTAAAGATGTAGCACAAGGGTTGTTTAACTTTTTATATATAACTCTAACCATGATCACGTAGCAGTTTGAGCTGGCAAAAATTTAAAACCTACTTTAAAATTAACATTTTGGGGCTCGTAAAATATAATTTTAGTGAAAATTGTTTGTATTCCTCTGTATATCTCCTGCTTCTTAGTGGTTTATTTTTAAGTCCACTTGGGCTGTCACAATTTGTGCTCTGCTTTCGGGAAGTAATCGTTGGGAGATGTTAACTTCAATTGAAGTGCTTTCTTTTCACGTTGCAATTTAAGAATGTTCCTCCGTAATTTTCTTTACCTAAGAGTATTTGAGCTGCAAGCTTGAGTAGTTTTGGTATAGCTAGAGATGTTAACGGGCATTTATTGCTTCGCCAATATACCTTGCATCATTTGAATATTGGGTTTCAGAAATTGACACTTGTAATTCATTTAGGAATGGCAAGTGTTCGCCACATACTCGTTAAGTTTTTAGAGTCGACATTTTTATGCAACAGATCGGACCTTCCACATTCTGTTAACCATTCAAAACACCTACAACAAAATGTTTGTAATTTACTTAAAATTCTTCATGTAACTTAACTCGCCTGGTTAAATCTCCTTTGGGAAACCTGAAAAACTGATTCTACCATCATATTTAATAAATAAATAAATTCAGGTTATGTATTTGCGGTTATGGGATGGGGGCGCGAATTTTAAACTAATGGCATTTTTTTATTCAAATAATTTTATCGTGTTAGGTAATTTTAAGCAGCAAATACGTTAAAGATAATCTCCTGGATATACAAAATTATGTTTCACTCGTTTTTGTTAAACAACTATTCTTAGATTCTCAAAAAATTTGAATTTGTCCATTATTAACCTAGGTCAACAATAGAAAAAATTATTAACCACTAATAGAGAAATTCAACTTCTCAGTTGGCTAGGAGACGCAATAATTGTCCACTTCACAGCTAGTAGTGGAAAAAGTATATTATACATTTGTTCTTTATTATCTAGCAAAAAACTTTAAACAATAATGGACTTCACAACCATGGTGTATATACTATTTTTGCCACGACTAAGCCAAAAATAAAAATAAACATTTTTCTTGTAAAGATCAAGTAGCACAGGAATGCAAATAAATCAAAAAGCTTTCTAAAAGCTACATACGTTGATAAACCAACTGCAACTGATTCACTAAACACTTGTGTGGCATATTTCACCTTCATTTTCTAAAAATTATTCTGTAGCGGTTTAGATTTGTCTGACATGTAGAAGTTTTTAATGTCTTTCCAAGTGCTTTTTGTTATTAAAAGATTATATCGTATTTAATCAAGTTATTTTGCACGATTCAATAAATAGGGGACATCGAAGAAATAATAGATTTTCTTATCGTTAACGAGAAGGTATGGTTTTCCTGTGATACATCTATTCTTTTAATTAGGGTTTCAAAAAATTTTACTACTGCCCTAACATTGGCACCGCATTGCAGTTGTAGCTATTCTAGCAGTCTAATACTATCGACTTCAATTTGTCACCTGGTTTACATATCGTATTTGTAAAGATGTAGCACAAGGGTTGTTTAAATTTTTTTATATATAACTCTAACCATGATCACGTAACAGTTTGAGCTGGCAAAAAATTTAAAACCTACTTTAAAATTAACATTCTGGGGCTCGTAAAATATAATTTTAGTGAAAATTGTTTGTATTCCTCTGTATATCTCCTGCTTCTTAGTGGTTTTTAATCCCCGGTGTCACAATTTGTGCTCTGCTTTTCGGGAAGTAATCGTTGGGAGATGTTAACTTCAATTAAAGTGCTTTCTTTTCACGTTGCAATTTAAGAATGTTCCTCCGTATTTTTTTACCTAAGAGTATTTGAGCTGCAAGCTTGAGTAGTTTTGGTATAGCTAAAGATGTTAACGGGCATTTATTGCTTTGCCAATATACCTTGCATCATTTGAATATTGGGTTTCAAGAAATTGACACTTGTAATTCATTTAGGAATGGCAAGTGTTCGCCACATACTCGTTAAGTTTTTAAGAGTCGACATTTTTATGCAACAGATCGGACCTTCCAGATTCTGTTAACCATTCAAAACACCTACAACAAAATGTTTGTAATTTACTTAAAATTTTTCATGTAACTTAACTCGCCTGGTTAAATCTCCTTTGGAAAACCTGAAAAACTGATTCTACCATCATATTTAATAAATCAATAAATTTAGGTTATGGGATGGGGGCGCGAATTTTAAACTAATGGGCATTTTTGTTTATTCAAATAATTTTATCGTGTTAGGTAATTTTAAGCAGCAAATACGTTAAAGATAATTCCAGGATATTCAAAATTATATTTCACTCGTTTTTGTTAAACAACTATTCTTAGATTCTCAAAAATTTGAATTTGTCCATTATTAACCTAGTCAACAATAGAAAAAATTATTAACCACTAATAGAAAAATTCAACGTCTTAATTGTCTAGGAGACGCAATAATTGTCCACTTCACAGCTAGTAGTGGAAAAAGTAATAATAATTGTTCGTTTGCTATTAAAACTTTAAAAAATATTGAATTAAAAAAAAAAAAAAAAAAAAGTGATGTAAAGGTAAGTCCAAAAGTATAAACCTGTACAGTGTGGTGACAAAACCGTCTGCAATTGTGGATTGGTTCGTCTTGGCAAAGCATTTGCTTCAAGGTTTAGGAAAACCACTAAAACCTAAACATGCCAACCCTTACCCACCCTAGTATTCATATGTAATAATATTAACCAAGTGTGTAAACATTATAGAAGGTAAATAAGAACATAAAATATAACAGCACAGCCATTGCATGACGACACATAATAGACCGGTCCAAGCGCCAGTCACGACAATGACGGGAAAAAAAATAGGTTAAAGAAATAGCAAAACAATCTCATCTACACAGTGTGTTTCCTGTAAAAGCAAAATATCGACCATATTCCTGAAACAAATATTATACAAGAAATCTGATTTGTCCTTGTGAAATTGTGTTGTACATTTTTTCCTAATTATCCGGGAGGGTCTTGATGACCAGGTCCGGAAACCAAAGTGGTGATTCTCAGGAACATGTTTTTCTTGTTGACCATGGAGTACTCTACTGATCACCTTCCATATTTTATATTTGCATCCAAAAACCCCTAAAAACACACACGAAAAAACTAACGAAAATTGACGTACGTTTTGACGTTTAATTTTTTAACCCTGTATATATCATATAAAGGTTGTAAAGTGGAAGGATATGTATCAATGAATAATCACGTAGATAGGGAGCAAAAACTGCCTCCAGCAACTACTGTTCAAGCCTTTATGATATCGTCTTTATTTTCTGATCATAAAAAAAAGAGGTTGTTGGATTGTTTCCTATAGCTACACTCAAATACGGTGTTCTTCACAAACTAACTCTTAAAATATTAAAAATTCTAACGAATATTGGCTATCAAGTAAATGATATAATTTCGGACAATTCCGTGAAAAAAAAACAATACATAACTGTTTTTTAATCCATTTACAACTGTTCCTCAAATAGTATTTATTTTCTTCGATACGGTTCACATTTTTAAGTCAGTTAGAAATATTTGGTTCAATCAAAAAGATAATTTACAAACGTTATGTTTTCCGGATATTCCAAATGAAATGTCAATTTTTAAACTTTGCAGAGATAACGGATATAACTATCATAAGAGCAAGTGTCAATCATTTAAAAAGATATTTACATATTAAAAAAATCGTGTTATTAAATTAGCCCCTTCTCTTTCAAGAAAAGTTTTATATCCCTCATCTATTGAAAGACAAAATGTTAACTTATGCGTGAAACTTTTTGATAATAAGACTATTGCTGCGCTAGAAGAACATCATAAAGATAATCTAGATTCTGTAAATGGGACAATTAGGTAGGTTCTTGAATTTAATTTCAAAATGGTGGAAAATTGTCAACTGCAAATCTCAGTTCAAAGATATACGATTTCAAGGACTCGCATTATGACTGTATACAAAATCCAGAACATGATAAAAACATAATTTTTTTGAAAAATTTTATTAAATGGCTAGAATTGTGGAATCAGTTACCTCTTCCTGGTGAACCACACGATTCTAGAAACGGAAAACTTTCAAATCAAACTTATGTCTCGCTAACACATACATGCAAATCTTTAATAGAAATGTGTAAGTACTTAATAACTGATTTAAAGTTTTGCTGGGAAAAGTTAAAACTACTGATTTAGAGGGTCGATTTGTTCAATACAGATTAATGGAAGGTGGGAAACTATCACATTTCAGTGGTTCAAGTTTAAGGAATCTGAAAGAAAACTAAAACCTTTTTAATGCGTTTTTGAAAATAAAATTTTCACTTAATGGTAATTTCGTATTAAAAATGTTTGATCTAAATAACAAGCAATTAAATATTGATGAATTTTATTCAGATATAAATACTAATGATAATTTTTTTTGGACGCTTTATTATTAACAAATGAAAAAATTGTAAATGAAAATGAAAAACCAGTTTTAATTTATATAGCAGCTTATATTACGAAAATGATTAATAAAAAATACAGTGTGATCAATGTTTAGATTTTATTTGTTTTTATAACATTTTAGATATCGAAACCCAGGATAAATTAGAGTTTTCATATATTAATAACTTGGTTTAAAATAACCGAAAGATATAATTGTAAATATCATTACGAATATGTGTTTGCCATTTAAAATCTTCGTATGCGAGGGATTTGAGACTGTATTTTTAAATTTCAAATCACAAAGAGTTTATCTATGAAAAAGGTTTATTCCGATTATTGTACTTTTTTCGGATCAGATAGAAATAAAATATTTAAAGAATATATTGCTCATCTGACAAACATACTTTTAAATAATTACTGTAAAAGTCAGAATTCTATTTTACCCAGATAGCACAATTTGGTTTCTGATATATGTCAGAAACGTTTCTATGGAACATACGTAATCTTTCTGGAATGTTACGAAAGATATCTGAAACATAATCAAAATGTTTCAGACAGATGAAAATGTCCGCACATATTTCCAAAAGTGCAATATTTCTGAAACATTTCTGGCACATCATATTTAAGATGTCAGATACATTTCAACAGTATGAACGAACATTATGAGAAACGTTTCTGAAAGATTTCTTCGTTATAGCATTATTATAGGCAAAATGTCTGTATATAGAGGGGTAGTTTGTATCAAACACTAAAAGCAATAACCATAAAAGTTGTTTTATTCCCTTAATAAAATAATAATAATATAATAAAATATAATACGTAACTAAAAAAAATGTTCATTCCGTGGTAGTAGCTAATTCTTTTTCTGCAAAAAAAACGAATATTAGTAATTATTTTATTTTTACCTTTTTATAATCTAAATTTAGATTTTAAAAACTACAAAATTAGCAACTTACTTTCTAATTCCCTGCTTAACCGTAATCCGGATTGGGTCAACCAGTTGGCAACTATATTGCCTAGTCTCATTTCAGTTTCGTTTGAAATTGAAGTCTGACAGTTTTAATAATAACCTGCAGCAGATTAAGATCCTTCAATGGTCTCTTCTTTTTTTCCCTTGAAAGCTGAATTTATTTGCAAGGGCATTGGTAAATAACCGGCGTAAAATGTTCACCGTCACTCCGTGAGCATCGTTTCCACCAATCCCTTTTAAAGAATTTACCTGTAAGAATAAAAATAAAATAATTGATTTAAAATACTTTTTGTATAAAAAGAAGCAGTTCACTTGCTCATGTTAACCCGAAAAATCATTACTACTAATCTAGACATTTTCTAAACACAAATGCAAAAAGCTGTTGGAGTCTTTTAAAAATAAAAAACACCGAAATTTTTATATACCTAAACTGATTTACACTTATTTAATCGGCATCACTAGCCTTTATGAACCTATAACAATATTGTATATTGCACAAAAACAATATGAAAAATAGTATTAATAGTAATCTGACTCCGTTTGTTGCTAAATAAAGCAATTATAATAAAGGTTACTATAAATCTCACAAATCCTTACCAATTTTTTGAAAACGTAGAGTCGGAATTTAGTTTTTCCTCGATGCTGTTTAATTCAACCTCCGTTTTCAAAGGAAAAAGAGACGTAATGTTGGCGTCATCGAGGCAGACATCTTCAGATGATGTCGAATTTTTATTGTCTGTTTCTTCCATCTTTTTTTCTAAGTAATGTATCTTATGTATTATATAATTTAATTTCCGAAATACTTCCTTACGAAATTCTAAAACAGAATCATAATTTAGATTTACGCTAGTACTTTAAGTAAAATATTAGTTTACCCGTTTCAGTTTCATCTATTCCTCTATAAGTCTGTTGTAATGCAGGAGTATTTTTAGAATTTCGTTGGGTAGACCTTGGCGTGGATACTAAAGTTATATCATCGCTCATACTTGTATTTGCTTCTTGATGTTGGAACTCGTTTAGAGTATCACTGGTGTCATTATTAAAGGTTTCGTTTACTATGTCAAGAGTTTGACGATACTCCCTTGGGGAACTAGTGTAGTATCCTTTCCTACCAAAAATGTTTTCACGTCTCTTAGGAGGACTTGGCAACGATTTAATTCGTTTTGGTTCACTGTCGATTTCGGAATCTGAAGAATTTATTCTTACTGCATGTCTTTTATGTCGAGACTTCTTCACGTCCGCATCAGAAGAATCTATGTCTGAAGTGGTTTCAGCCAGTAGCAGTTTCTTCTTTCCAGACTGATATGAATCTGATGAAAATACCAAACTTTGATTGTAAATTGTTAGTACCATAGTATTCATTATGTTACTTTATATTGAATGAAAATACATGCAAAATTCACAAGAATTCACAATTCACAAATATTCTGTCTCAAGGGCGAGAATTTTTGTTTCAAATGTTAAAATTATCAAATCACTTCCATGGTCATACATGCAAGGGCAGAAAAATATGATACAAAAATTTCCCAAATTGTTGACAACAAAATATGAAAAACCAAGTAGGTAACTTATCTTACATTAAAAAGTTATAGATACCTGCAGAACAGAATTTCCTTAAAACTTTATGTTTTGTCCAATGACAATTCTTTGTATTTGGCGTTGTTTTCTGTATAATGGCTTTGTCCATACTTGCTTGATTAGTAAAGGCTGGTCACCAAGAAAACTAGCATTCATTTTCATAAAAAATCCAAAATGTTGGAACCATTTGAATCCCGTCTTCGAATTCTACCACAGAATAAGTCTGCAAATATTAATACAAAAAAATTTAAATGTAAACGCATACCTTAATTAAAGTTAATTGGAACAAATTACTAGGTAAACTTTCATAATTCATTATTTATAAGTGGTACTACAACAAAACCATTTTTGAGTCCCATTTTCCACATTTTTTGTTTTAGATCATCTAAGTTCCATGTATGTAAATCTGGACTCAAGCTCACGACTTTAATACCAAGCTCTGAAGATGCACAGGGTGTATTGTATAAGTCATCTATTTGATACAATTTTTGCCCCATTATTTTTATTTCATTTGTTTCCAAATTTTTAATAATTTTATGAATTATCACCATTTCATCATTATTTAAAATAAAACAATTATTGCTCGGATCTTCACAGTTTAAATAATATTTATTTTTGCCATCATAAATTTTATATTCCTGTTCCTTTAATTGTAAACTTGTACTGGGTGTAGAACATGGGACTCTTAAAGATGGTTCATGATTCAATCGGTAAGATATATCCTTTGCACTTGAAAATTCAGCATACCGATTTGCTAGCTGTTGTAAAGGTTTGTCACTTTTACGTAAAAATTTTTTTATTTGTGACATATAATTTTCAAATTTAAAGGCACTAAATAAATCTAAAGCACCATACTTCCGCACGTCCCCACAAATATGTAGCAGATTATGAATATTGTGAGATATTTTATCAGAACCATATATAACTTGAAATGTAGAAACAAAGTATTTCAATAAATTCTCCGCATATTCTATATTATCCGGATCTTTTACTGCATTTCCACAAGCCAAAATTCTGCAAGCTACATGTAGTGCCAAAAATTTTGGTAAACGTTATCGCACACTAAGTTTTTAATACAAGAGGGCCATGATACAGAAGAAAACTTCGGAATTCTGTAGCCTTCCAATGGTTTATTTCTTTTAGTGAACGTGGTTTTCTAGCAAATTCCTTAGGCACCGTTCTTTGTAATTGAATTAAATTTTTTGAAATATTATCTACATGCTTCGAAGGCAATTTCACTGATAGAGGTTGACCAGCAATCCAAAATGTTATTAATTTTCTCATGACTCCTAGGCATATAAGATGCATATAATCAATTGGTACAGATGAAATCAGTCCAAAATTAGGAATTTGTTTTAGAATTGTGTCGCCTATCTGAAAATCTTCATACATATTGTTTTGAAAATCTTTGTCATTCCGTAAAGCAATTTGCACATTATTGCCATAGGAAAACAAACTCTATTATTTTTCCATTCCCCTGAAGTCACACACTTCGTACAGCTATTATACCCTCCATGGCCTTTCACGGACATTACAAAGATTTGGCTGGCGCATCACAAATTAGGCCATGCAATTTAATGTTTACCAATGTATTATTTATTTGTACTCCATTGTTTATTAAATTTATAATATCTGCTACAAAATGTTCTAAGAACTCATTGGAATTTTTGGTTTCTCATAGCCGAAGTAACATCCTACTAAATATACATTAGAATTAATGTCATCTGAACAAAGAATTGGCCATAAACTTGCATTGGATGATTTTGATATGGGAAGACCATCGATGTTGATCAACAAATTAATTTCATCCCTTCTTTTTGTTTTAAAAATATTGTTCAAAGCAGTTTCGAAACCTACGTGCAAATACTCCCCACCATTGACTTTAATTACATTTGAATGTCTAGGTGTTTCTAATATTGTTCGTGGATCCTTTGGTAAATCAAAATCTGTAAATTCTGTTATACAATGCAGTATACCTTTCAAGCATTTATGTGAAACGTTATACTCAATAGCCCAAGAACGTATTGCTTGTTTGAATTTCTCAGTTTTATTAAAGGTTTGTGTTTCCTCGTGTGACATGTTCAAGGAGTGTAAGGATGCACTTGAATTTGTAAATGGTAAATCCAAATTAGATTCTCTATCATAGCTTAAAACACCACTACAACAGCTATCATAACGTTCTTCTTGGGGAATGTTATTGAAGTTAATATTGTCACTACAATTTAAATTGAAACTACTACTAGCTTCTTCTGCACTTGTACTAGGTAGAAATTGTTTAAAAGTGAAATCTCTAGGTGAATGGTCAATACAAAAACTATCATTATGTAAATGATGTTTATCAATTTTTAAGATCTTCTTTAGTTTGTTTGGTTAACAATCGGCGTTGGTGTCTAACTGAGTACTGACGGACTTCTATCTTAAAATATAGAATAAAAATAAAAACATTATAAGCGCATCCCTATTCTGTAACTATCAAATCAAACAAAAATTTTAACTTTTTCTATATATCAACTTTGGTATCAAAGCATTCAGAGTATTAAACCCTGTGATTGCTTATTGTAAATTAAGAATTACAATATTTTGAGAACAAAAGTTACAGCAATTAGATCCTGACTTTATTTACAAATGAATAATTGTTATACCTATTTTGTAATTAGATTTTAACTACAGAATACCAATACCGAGTCATTGTCATGCATTGGATTGATTAGGATTCGATTTGCTCATTTTTTATTCGATTTTGAGTTACCTACAGAATAGGAGTGATTGTGCGAAACGTAATATTTTTTAAACAAATTTTTAACGTTAAAATTTTTAGTGTTTTGAACGCAAAACCGATAATGCTAATTCATTAGGCACAAGGTTAAGCACAAACAATAAAATTACTTACCTTTCCAGATTCTTCCATTTTTATACTAAACTGTATACCTACTATAAACAATGTCTTTAACACTAAACAAATTTATTAAACCGTTCGATATTACACAACAGGCCCTAAACTAAATAAAAATAACTATCTACAAACATACAATATAACACACACAACGATAACAAATAATCTTCACTCCAAATTTGCCACTAAAACGCTAAACCCGTACTTGCTAAACTTGTGGCTAAACACAAAGATTAGGACAAACTAAGCCAAAAGCAATGCACAAAGACACCGTTAAACGTGACTCAACACGATTTGCGCGCGAATGTCTATGGTGCGAAAACGTGCCCTTGAGATGGCAGCTAAACTTTCACAGACGAAGAATTCTTTTGTTTAACTCGGTTTAAAGAACTTTGTTCTTGTATGTATTTGCAGATTATTGATTTTACACTTCTATTGGAAACCTAAAATACCAATACTAGGAAAAGAATCGACGAATTTTAACACAAAAATATTTTATTTTGACTTCATTTATATTCATACATATAGGTACATTTATTTACATTTTGAAAAAAATTAATTGTACGTTTTTATTCAAAAACATATTTATCAGCCACTATTTGATTTTCAACGTTGATATGTGTGTATTATTTCTGAATGCCCTCAAATAGAATACATTGAAATATTTCTTTTTCAACTATCAGGTACATGTCAGAAATGTGTCTGTGAAACCGTAATATATCCGAAACATGTCAGAAACTTCGTATGTTGTGTGGGTAGCATCTAATCGTGTAACTAAAAACCAAAGAGCTGTAAAAAAACTGAAAAGTCAATAGTTCCATATTTATGAAGACATTACGTATTTCTAATACATTATTATACCTATATAGTTATAAATCAGTTGGAATAATGTTTTTCTTTCAAGAGTCTGATATTTTTATTAGTGTTTTGTTTTTTGTATATTGGAGTTAGTTATATGTACAGATTATACATATTTTATTTCTGTATTTGTTATTAGAATATATGTTACATATTATAATGTTTATAAATGACTGACAATTTCTTAAATTTGTTATTAAACTCCCTTTTATTTATTTTAATAATAAGTAATATTAAATTCGCCGATAACAGTTAAAGTAGGTACCTACAGAAAATAATAAAGAGCGCCAATATTTTGCAATACCTACACATAAAAATAAGATTTACACAGGTAAATTGCAATACAATACAATAATACTGATCATGTGTTATCTTTTCTTTAACTTAAATTCTAAACTAAAGTTGGTAAATCCACGGCGGAAACTAGAAACTTGAAAATATTGGGTATATTTCGCATATATATGCACGCTGAAAATGCGAACGTATCCGGCCACTGTTGTGACGTCACGAAACCATCGTTGCGGCTAGATCTATCGGTCGGCTTCGGGTGACCGCGAAAAAGTTCGATTGTTAATTGACCTAATACCATAGACAAACAAGCACCTACTGTCAATGAAGCTCAGTTTTAAAAACTTCAAAAACTAAAGTTACTAAATATCGTTTAAAACTGGACTTCATTCTAACACTAATAAAACACAATATATTCTGTGACTAAAATGCGCGCTAGAATATAGTTGTTCTGTAACCCAAATATGCTCCGCCACTGGAATTATCAAAATGGTCACATTGACAGATGCAAACGTATCTCGTGTTTTGATCTTGTAGCTGTGATTTGGATCGGTGTAAAAGTAAACGATGTCCGATATCACAACAACGACGTGCAGAATTTGTTTAAGGAATTATGGAACAAGAACCACAACTTGAACTAAGCACTGATTTAACGCTTAAGTTAGAATTTCCATCGGAACATGTAAGTATGACCTTTCGACTTTTGTCTTATTTACATGTTTAAATTTTAGCATGTTAGCATCACAAACAACCCAGTTGCGTGTAATGAATGTAAAATAGAGATTGATGCAGTTTACCAATTGCATCCGTCTTCTGTTAAAGAAGAAATCAAAGAAGATATTAAGGCGGAAGACATTGTCGATGATGATTGTGTGTTATTCAACATGGACATCACCACTGAAGAAAGCCTTTCGGTAAACATTTATTATTATTGTGATCAATGCAATTACGGCACTAATGATAAAAAATTTAGTTGACCACATTTTCATGCACCGTTTTAAATGTAATCAATGCAGTTATTCAACTCCTGATAATTTTTTTGTTAATAAATCACAAACAAATACACTTCATGATTGGATCTTTACAATGTAATGTTTGTAATTTCACTTGCATAGAAAGTCATTCTTTAGATGAGCACATGTCTTCACATATTGGTGCTCAACTTGATATAAATGAAGAGAATTATCTGCAAACGAGTAAAGGTTCATTTGAATGTCACGATTGTGGTTATCAGACTATCAGCCAATTTATTTTGAAACTTCATGTGAAGGCTCATAAAGAAACTGAGCAATTTCTGTGTCAGGTATGCAGTTTCGGTACATATTCTAAAAATGATTTGAAATCTCATATGCTGACAACACACCAAGTTGTTTCTGCTACTAGTAGGAATTTATTAAAAATACATGCAAAGAAAAGTAAACTAATATGCTTAAATTTAAAGAAGCGTTTGAATAAACCTAAATTAATTAAATGTAAGTCGAGTACTAATCCAAAACAAACAAACCAACGCGTTCGACATATAAATAAGTACAATTTGGAATCCAACAGAAGAATATATTCTGAAAATGTTACGTTTAAATGCAGTTTTTGTTATTTCAACACTAACAGTGGAAAATCCTTGATAAAACACTTGAAGAATGTACATTCGCATGAACAACCTTACAGCTGTGGCAAGTGCAGTTACAAAACTTACGCATTACATAATTTAAAATGGTATTTGAAAAAACATTCAGGTGAACCACCTTACAGCTGTGACAAGTGCAACTACAAAGCTTACAAGAAATCTTATTTACAGAGTCACAAAATTATCCATTCTGAAGAAAAAGCATTTAAATGCAGTTTATGCGATTATAGTTGCAAGTATTCAAGTAGTTTAAAAACGCACTTGATGATGCATTCAGGTGAACGACCTTACAGCTGTGACAAGTGCAGCTACAAAACTTACAACAAATCTGATTTACTGAAACACAAAATAACTCATTCCGAAGAAAACCTTAAATGCAGATGGATAAGCTATTATAATTAAAACGCACTTGATGATGCATACAGGTGAACGACCTTACAGCTGTGACAAGTGCAGCTACAAAACTTACCACAAATCTAATTTCCTGAAACACAACAAAATAACCCATTCCGAAGAAAAACCTTTTAAATGCAGTTTATGCGATTATAGTTGCAAGTATTCAAGTAGTTTAAAAACGCACTTGATGATGCATACAGGTGAACGACCTTACAGCTGTGACAAGTGCAGCTACAAAACTTACAACAAATCTAATTTCCTGAAACACAACAAAATAACCCATTCCGAAGAAAAACCTTTTAAATGCAGTTTGTGCGATTATAGTTACAAGTATTTAAAAAGTTTAAAATCGCATTTGTTGAATCACTCACGCATTACAGAATTTAAAATGGCATTTGAAGAAGCATTCAGATGAACCACCTTACAGCTGTGACAAGTGCAGCTACAAAACTTACCACAAATCTAATTTGCTGAAACACAAAATAATCCATTCCGAAGAAAAACCTTTTAAATGCAGTTTGTGCGATTATTGTTGCAACTTTTCACGTAGTTTAAAAGTGCATTTGGCGAAGCATGGCCGAAACAAGGTTGAGAAATACTTAGCTAATGAGTTAAACTAATAGTTTATATGTTTTATGCTAACAGTAATTCATAACAAGTAAAGAAGCGTGCATATTGGGCATATTTTAATTCATTTTATTTAATATTTCTAAATTGTAATATTTCTTATTACTGCTTGTATATATCATTCGTTAGCAGTTAGTACGAAAACCTATGAATATGTTAAAAATACTGATATTTTTGTTAAACGATGTTATTTTATTATGAAGCTTTTGCGGTTTATTAACAATAGCAGTATGGTAGCTTAAATATATGTAGAACTTCGATAAAATTAATTGTCATCAGTTTTTTATGTAACTATAAATACATGTGCAATTAGAAATAGCACTCAATGATTTTTTTATTCTTTTTATGGAACTGTTAATCCTAAGTTAAATTAATTACAGCAACACTTTTCAATGGTGTAGTTTGTAATATTTTTATGGTGATCTTATTTTGTTAACAATACTTGAAAAATCGCCAATTTTTACCAATTTATTTTTTTCATTGTAGGATGTACAAAATATACAGATAGAACCTTTAATCCTGCGTTTTTCTTTTCTATTGTGCGTGTATTACGTAATTAGAATATTGCAATGCTATGTGTTAAAATTTTTATTGATTTTAAATGGACTTAGTAGCTGTTTACCCACTCAATTTTGAAGTAAAATAAAAAAAATTAAATGCAAACTCATTTTTGAATTTGACGTATCTCCGGTTTATTACAATGCACCAGCTAGCTGCTTTTTACTTGAAATAAGAGACTCATTAATAATAATAAAAATCTTTATTAGTCATATATAATAATAATAATAATAACATTCTTTATTAGTCTGAGTAATATTACAAAAGTGACAAGAAAAAAACAATTTAATATTTAAATAGGTGCATAATCAGAAAAACAGGATCTGTTCTTCTTTATGAACCTGGTACAGAAAGAAAAGAAAAAAAATTAAGCTAAAACACTAAAGAAATATTAAATCGTAATGTGTGAGTCCTTATTTTTATTGCTCATTTAGTAAAGTTTGAAATTAGTAGCCGATGATGCCACACTATTCGTTATACAGGTATTAAACTCTTTATAGATATTGAAAGATCATTTCTTTTGACAAATCCTATTTTATGAAGAGGAGGTGTAAATAGTTCCTTACATTTAAGATTAAGGTTGTGCACATCGGTACGAAAATTTAGTCTGTCAAACAAATAACTTGGTATTCGATTATTTATAATATTATAAAACAAGGTGTTACCTTTTCGTCGATTACGCATATTCAATCAGTTAGCATCTTTCAGTTTATGACTTATGTGACACTATTTTTTAATGTTATAAATAAACCGTAGACATGAATTCTGGACCCTCTGAATGCGATCCGTCTCGATTTTAGTTAGACACGGTCCGTATACCGGACTACAAAAATTAAATAGTGAAAGTATCAATGACTCACATAAAATTAATTTAGACCTTTAGTGTAAGTTAAGAAGTCCCGGTTACTGTACTTTTATAATTCCATAAGATTTCTGAACTAGCTTGGATATGTGCTCACGAAACCTGAGATCAGTATCAACGTACAAACCTAAATTTCTAGTAGTCGTAGTGGGATTTATTCTACTGTTGTTGATAAAAACATTAAATTTTGTTTACTTCAGATAGATCACGTTTACTTCCAAATATCCTAACATACGATTTCATAAAATTAACTTTTATTCAGTGATCTTCTGAAGTTAATATGAGATTACTGACGTCTTTATTTAAGAAAGCAGATGCATTCGATGAGTCATGAAAAGGGAAACCTAAGTATAATTAAGTGTGTAACTTAAATTTGCTATATTTGATTTGAATAAATTAAAAGTGTATATAGCAAATAAGGTAGGCTCCAAAATTGATCCTTGAGGTACACCGTGAGTAACCTCTAACTTTGTCGAAATCATTCTTAATTTTTACTCTTTGTGAACGACCGGATAAATAATTTTTAAAATACTTGCAAACGTTTGTGTCAGCGCCAATATGTTTTAAAATAGCTAACAGTATGTTATGATTGATCAGGTCAAACGCTTTCGAGAAGTCTAATATTACTAGAGCTACCATCTTATTATCATCAACGTATTTGATTATGTCATCCGTAATATTTAATAAAGTTGTAGTGCCTATAGCCTTTTCTAAAGCCAGATTGAAAAAATGGCAAAATATTGTAAGCATCAAAAATTCTATTAGATGGAGGTTGACAATTTGTTCTAAAATTTTAGACAGTACCGGCAAAATACTTATTGGCCTAAAGTTACTCTTATTAACTGGATTGTTTTTTATAGGAATAATCAGCGCGTCTTTCCATTCAGAGGAAAATTGACCCTTTACTAAGTAGTAGTTTACGATAGTGTTAAATACAGGGTGTCCCAGAGATCACTCCCCAGGCTTGTATTTCCGTTTTTTAAAATTTTTGTAAATGAGATTAAATTCTCTATAAGATAAGTAAATACAATTTTCAAATTCTGCACTTGTATAATGGTAGCTTAATATTCAACTTTTTTTTCAAATAGCATAATATGTTTTTTTTAATATTTTGGATAGTACCTCTACAACCATATAAAAAATATGGACCCTACATAAGAATTTTTGTTAGAAAAATACGATTAATAGTTGAAGGTAGGTTTGCCATGGAAATAACTGATTTTTGTCATTTTTATCTAGGAGCCTATAAAAACAATGCGTAAAGTTAGTTGTCAAACTGATTTTCTTAATTTTTGCGTGTTCTGTTTATCATAATATACAGGGTGTCTCAGAGATCACTCCCAGGCTTGTATTTTCATTATTTTTTTTTTTTAATTTTCGTAAATAAGATTAAATTCTCTATAAGATAAGTAAATACAATTTTCTATTATAACATAATCACAAAAATAATAATCACATTAGCATCATGTCGCACTTTTCGGAAGTGGTATAATTCATATTTATTATGATAAATGGAACACTAAAAATTAGGGAAATTACTTTGACAACTAACTTTACGCATTGTTTTTTATAGGCTCCTAGATAAAAATGACAAAAATTAGGTGTTTCCACGCCAAACTCAACCTCAACTATTAATCCTATTTTTCTAAAAAAAATTCTTATGTAAGACCCATATTTTTTTATATGGTTGTAAAGAAAATAAAAGGTTACTATCCGAAATATTAAAAAAATTATATTATGCTATTTGAAAAAAAAGGTTGAATATCGCTACCTTCATTCAAGTGCAGAATTTGAAAATTGCATTTACTTAGTACCTTATAGAGAATTTAGTCTCATTTACGAAAATTCAAAAAAAATAATAAAAACATAAAACATAATGGAAATACAAGTCTGGGAAGTGATAACACATGCAAATTAAAACTCGTGGCGTCCATGTTTTTATGCAATTTAGTTTTTGTTTTATGTGGTTATTCGAAATATATTTGTTGTTTTACTTGAAAGCAATCGTTATAGTTTAATTTGTGGTATACCAAGCTCTACCAAATTTTCAAGCTGCCGGAGCAATATTAAAAAGGTGAGCGACACCGATTTGGCAATTTTTTTTTATTACAAAGTTGATTATTTGACGCCCAACTCATATCTGTGAAAGGTGAGTCTAATTGTTTTAAATTTAGTAATCTAATCATCTAATTTTTGGTCCTTTTGTTCGATTTCTACTATGTTCAATATACATTTAAGCGATACCGTTTTCTTATCGCGTTCATGTATTAATTATTCATGTAATTTTCTAATTGTGTGTTGTTTTTCTCAATACGTTGCAGCCTTGAAAAAGCCCTCACAATGAGGGGCGAAACGTCGGCAATCACAGCACATTGAGTTGTTATTGTCCTTCCTACCTCCACAAAGAAGGGGTCCTACAAGAACATATGTAATAACGAACACGCGCCTTTTCCTACTCGCAATATAAGAATTCAGCAATCAACATGCCACAGCGAAAACACAGCTCACCTCAATGTTCCTTCGAGCGCTTTATTAACTTAATCAAGTGTTTACGTGTAATAATGATTTTTCATAATTTAATAATTATACAAACCAGCAACAGTTTGAAGTAAAATGTGTGGGAAAATCGATCATGTTTTTGTTAGTTACGGTTGTTTAAGTTGTAACGATGCGTTTTTTCACTAAATTAATTTGAATAGTTAATTGTTATTATAAGACCGATTTTGTTGTGATCCCTTGACTTTCCATTTCTCCCCTCCGTGTGTTGTTTAGGGTGACGCATTTTCGCGCCTTAAATACACCACTCAAACCGTTGCCCGAGTTGACATTTTCGTATGCCGACTCGGTCACTCCCACTACCTACCGTATTTCTTAACAGACCGCCGTTCTGCTTATATACCATCACCCTCATCCCTAATAACCGACGCTCTGCTTACATTACCAAAACCCTCACCCCTATAACCGTCAAATCCGCCGACTGCTTTTGGGTTGCATGGTTTGTGCTTTATTATAAGTTTCTCTGTGAAACTAATAACAAATTGTTTCGTGCTAAATAAAGAAGTTCTGAGTTTCATTGTATTTTCTTTACTTCTCCGAACTGCTTCCCTTTAGACGATAAGAACACTGGAATTTTTAACCTCCACTGTAGCTGCCCGACGAACAAACGGAGTAAACTTCTCATCAAATCTGGCGCCCGAGATCCGTCCGCTTTGTTATTTTACAGAAACTAACCGAATTGGGAAGCAAGCGTCACAAAGTATTTTAAAAACCGCAAATATAGTTTTAATAATTTGATTGCACAAGAAATCGCATTACAAAATTTGCTGCAGTATTCAAAGGGTTTTGGAGCATGTTTGTAATGGCACTAGTCGCAGCTAAAATTTCGTTCCCTCGACTCTGAATGTATCTTCAGATGTTTTTTTAAATCACCAATGCGTTTACTGGTGTGATCACACAAATTGCACGAATATAATTGTTCCTCAGAATGAACTCTTTTGTGGCGTTTCAACTTCGCATTGCAGTACGTCTTGTAGTCGCACATCTCGCAAGTAAAATTTCGTTCACCCGAATGTGTGTTCATGTGTTGTTTTAAATTACCAATGCGTTTACTGGTGTAATCACACAAATTGCATGTATATGGTTTTTCTTCAGAATGAACTCTTTTGTGACATTTCAACTTCCCATTAGAATATGTCTTGTAGTCGCACTGGTTGCAGCTAAAATTTCGTTCTCCCGAATGTATCTTCATGTGCACATTTAAGTGACTTGCGTATTTACCGGTGTAATCACACAAATTGCATTTATATGGTTTCTCTTCACAATGAACTCTTTTATGACGGTTCAACGTCCATTTGCAGTACGTCTTGTACTCACACTTGTCGCAGCTAAAACTTCCTTTGCCGGAATGTATCTTCTTGTGTTGTTTTAAATTACTAATGAATTTACTGGTGTAATCACACAAATCACACTTATGTGGTTTTTCTTCAGAATGAACTTTTTTGTGTACCGTTAAGCTGCTTTCAATGTACGTTTTGTAGTCGCACTTGTCACAGCTAAAATTCGGTTCATCTGAATGTATCTTCATGTGTTGTGTTAAATTACCAATAAATTTACTGGTGTAATCACACAAATTGCATGTATATGGTTTCTCTTCAGAATGAATTCTTTTGTGACTTTTCAACTTCCCATTAGAGTACGTCTTGTAGTCGCACTTTTCGCAGATAAAATTTCGTTCACCCAAATGTATCTTCATATGTAGTTTTAAGTTACCTGAGTATTTACTGCTATAATCACACAAATTGCATTTATATGGTCTTTCATTAGAATGTACTTTTTTGTGACTTTTCAACATCCAATTGGAGAACGTCTTATACTTGCACTGGTCGCAGTTAAAACTTCGTTCACTTGAATGTATTCGCACATTTATGTTATCAGAATGCTTACTATTAGTGCAATCACACAAATTGCATTGAAACAGCTTATTTTCAGAATGATTCCTTTTGTGATGTTTAAAGAGTTTTTGTTGCCTTTTTAATGAATTCTTTTGTCGATTTAAGCATGTTCCCATGTGAATTTTCAAAATATGTTTATTGTTTGTTCTATAACCACAATCATGACATTCACATAAATCTTCACCGGATTGCAATGGCTGCTGGTATTTCGCTTCATTTGTAGCAGTATGTGTAGCTAGATGCTCAACTAATAAATCCATTTTAATACAGGTATAATTACAAATATTACAATGTAAGGATCCGCTATGCGCATGAATTTGTTGGTGAGTTTCTAATGCAGAATTATCAAAAGTCTTGTAATTGCACTGGTCACAATTGAAGCGATGGCGAAAATATGATCAACTAGATTTTGTTTGTCGTTGGTGCCATAATCACATTGATCACAGTAGAGAATATTTGCCGGAATGCTTTTTTTATTAAACAAAGGTATGTCAGTGTTAAATGATACATATTCTTCTGCAACAATTCCTTCCGTCTTAACAATGACTTCATCTTTGATGACAAAATGTTCGTTTTGTATGTACATTTGATGCGTTTTCTCGATATCCAATCTACATTTGTTGCACGAAACTGGGTTTTCGGTGATGCTTAGAACCTTAAATACAATTACATCGTGTAAATAATTCTATGACGTGTGATACTTACGTTGTCTGTTGAAAATTCCCAACTTGAGTTCAGTACTAAATCGTTATACTTCACTTCTTGCTTAATATTTCCTAGACATGTAACTATTGAATGTTCGGCCATGATATATGAATAGAACTACTGCCAAACAATAATAAGCTATTCCAGCATTAAGACGGTATGTTTTAACAAACAGTTAGAATTGACATAAATTAATTAAATATTAATAGTAACTTTAGTAAAATAAAACAACCACCATGTTTAAAAGTTTCAGAGTCAGGATCGTATTTAGAAATTTTATTTACCACTGGTAAGATCCGTACTTAGAATATTTGAAAGAACATTGAAACGTTTTTGAATTGATTTTTACTTTGACGGGTTGTGTGGTTTTCAAAAGAAGACATGCTTATCTAGCTTGTGACGTCACTTTGAGATGGCATTGCACATATTTTTTTTTATTTCAATAAGTAAAACCATAAGGGTTCACTAAATATAAATTATTATCACAGGTTATACAGAGCGTTCAAAATTTAGTGGCAAACCGAAAAAACTTCAAACTCAAGAAAGTCATTTTTTTCAAATCGAACACTCTGTATATTTTTATATATTTAGATAACGATTTAATTTACACATCAATATGCTATATGTGTCCGTATACATATCTTTAGCGGTTTTGTCGTTATTAACCCTTATTGGCAAATATTGGTTAAAACTGCAATTAAAAACTATAAGCATAGTTTTGAAAGTATGACAACGGAGAAAACAGTTACTTTTACAAAACGAATTTAATTATATTAACACAATAAAAAAATTTAAATGACTTTAGTGAAAGAGAAAAAACCACAAATAATAGATAAACTAACTGAAGAATGCTATAAATGTTTAATATGACCCCCATTCTGTTCAAGACACTTTATAATTCTTAGTTCAGTTTCCCTTTTAGTTGCTCTGTCTATTTCGTTTCGTTCTAATCGCTGAAAGGCTATTCTCACACGATTTAGTAGGTCTTACCTGTTATCACTAGGTGTACTATAAACTTCACATATTATGCGCCCCCAAAGATAAAAATCTAGTGGCATCAAATCTGGGGATCGAGGAGGCCAACTCCAAGGCCCATTTGAACCAAACCATCGGTCTTCGAAATTCTTGATAAACCTCTCTGGTATTATGGGAAGGTGCACCGTCCATCTGATACCAACAGTCTTGTCTTATGTTTGGAGGTATAGTTTGAAGAAAATTTGTAACTGGTCCTCTTAAAAGTTCTAAGTATTTCTGTTCATTTAAATTGACATCGGAAATTTCGTAGATTACGGAATTATTTAAAATGCAACAGAACACATTACAACTGTAGCGCAGTTTTGAAAATTTGCATTTCTGAAAACGTGAGGATTTTCCCCTGCCCAGAAATGATTATTCCGTCGATTAACAACGCTTTCCCGACTAAACTTAGATTCATCGCTTCTTTCGTCTTCTTAAATTTTTAATAAAATCATTTCAAAATACTGAACTCTTTTCTGTTTGTAGGCAGGGCGAAGGCTTGTACTAATGTTTCGTTGTAGGGATGCATTCTATGATGTTTCAGAATGCGATGAATCGACATTGGAGAGATACCCAATTCACTATCGAACTCCGGGGATGAGCACGAAAATAAGCCAGCACATTTACTTCATTTCATTCTGCTTCAACGATAAGTTTTGTGTAGTTTTTTTACCGTAAAACTCCCTGTATTTAAAAAACATGACTCCATTCTTCTAAATTTACCTTTGGTAATTGGCGATAGATTAGGATATCGTTTACTAAATGTTCTGCAAGTTCTGCTAAGTATTTTTCTACATTCGCTATAGATGTAGAATAAATTTAAAACATCAGTGTTGGAATATTCATCTGCTTCCATTTTATAAAATAGACTTTTTGCTTCAATGAGAATGACAACCAGAGAAACATTCGTTTATTTAATCATACTCACAGCCTTTCAAATGTGCTTAGTTTTTAAGTGCAGTTTTAATTAATATTTGATGAAAAAGCGTTAATAATGACTAAACCGCTAAAGATAGGTGTAGGGATATCTATAGCATATTGATGCGTAAATTAAATAGTCATGTAAATATGTAAAAATATACAGAGTATTGGTTTTGAAAAAACTGATTTCTTGAGTTTGAAGTTTTTCGGCTTTGCCACTAAATTTTGTGATAGGCTGCAAATGTATTTAGTAAACTCTTATGGTTTTATTTGCTGTTTTTAAAATATGGAGGTTTTGTGTTTGAAGAAGAGCAAAAGATAGGCTATTAATCACTCCTCCCCCAAACACAAAATTTGTTAAAAAATCGCAATAACTAGAAAACAGTTGACTATAGATATAGGATAGCCTAACACAGTGTATGGTAGAATCAATTGTAGAATCCAAAAATGCAATAATATATAGGGTGATTCATTTAACTTATTTTAGAACAAAAGAAGGCTATAGGTTATTCTTAACCTGAAAGTTTCAAATTTATAAATAGTAAGGAACCCTGTAAACTTCTAATGAACGGGTTCCGTGTCTACCACCATCTGTATATACAGGTACGTATTTACATGTAATTTCAAACTTATGAATATAGTATTACTTAATATTAGATTTTTTATATTTTAGTAACAAGTCCTGTTTCTTTTTAAGTATTTGAATAAATTTTTTAGCTTTGTTTGTCAAGTTTGCTTTGAGATTTTCACTTACCATGTGTTTTGTCCTTTCCGCAGAAAAAAAGAGGACATTCTATTATTACTATTATATGTGTTAATGCGGTTCCAGTTAGGACATAAGGTGGTTCCTTTAGAAGTAGATGGTAGTGTGTGAGTGATGTGTGTCCGATTCGTAGTCTATTTAAGGTTACTTGTTCGTTTTTATTATTTCGAGTGACTACGATTTCTTTCGTTTTACCTGTGTAGATACTACAATGTGTAAGTATCCGTATTTTAAACTGTTGATTTTTATAAATATATGCTGCTGCATGTCCATTTTCTGTCCTGAAGGCATCGGTATAAATATGGTTTAGAATGGATAATTTCGATATGATTTCTTGGAAAAGATTTTGTAAGATTGGTTGTGGTTGTGCTTTTAGGGTGTTGGTTTAAAGAATTAATTACTGCAGGCAGTAGGTTAATGGGAAGTAACATTTTAAATTGATGTGCATTAAAATCAGACCTTAATCTTTCACTAAAAAGCAATTGTTTTGCATGGACCTTCTGATAACAATTCTGAGGGGTGTTTGTTAGTGGAATAGTCCTGTATGCTATATTGGTGATGTTGTTTGAAGTTCTCGAAGCGTAGTTTGATGATAGTTGTCGTCGTAAATTTAATAGAAGATCTTTTGCTAGTATCTGCAGACTGTCGATTGGGCTTGTTTTAAATGCACCTAGTGCTAGTCTTGTAGTATGTTTAGTTTTTTAAGTACTATTGATTTAATCATATCGTAGCATATAGAACCATAAGCTAGTTTACGGCGTATAAGGGATTTATACAAAGTTATCTAGGTGTATGTGTCTGCTTCCCATGTTTTATTTAAAAGAATTTTTGGTAGATTGTTTTTTCCAAGATTGTAATAGTTTTTAAATGTGGTTATTCCATTTTAAGTTCCTGTCAAAAATAAGACCCAGGAAATTTATCTCCCCTACCATTTTTAGCGGTCGATTATGTAATGTTAATAGTTATATACGTGACATGTGCGTAAACAAATTCTTTGGGAATGAGTGCCGGTTTACCAGCACCGAGTGCGCGTAAGCGCACAAGGGGTGGCATTGGCACGAATTCCCGAATACTGTTTACGCCCAAGTTGCGTATGCTAATTTTCTATTCGATGTAGATAGTTCTGAATGATTTGACTAGCTAAGCACACATTTTTGCTTTTGGTATATATTACTAAATCGTCTGCATACTAACTGGCGTTTATTGGTGAAGTAAGTTCTTTAACTACGTGATTAATTGCAACCAAGAAAAGTGTTGGACTTAGAAGGGATCCTTGGGGAGTTACGTTTTGTAAAACTCTTAGAGTTGATAATGTTCCATTTGCTCTAACTTGAATTATTCTGTTATTCATAACGTTTTAAATAAAGGCCAATATGTGACCCTGTATTTTTCATTTCTTCAGCGTGATATTGTGAAGATGTTGATTCTGAAGAAATGCTTCATGTATATCCGACTGCAAGGTGACTAGGTTGTCTGTTGTACTTTGTTCTTACGAAAGCGTGTTTGGTAGGGAATTAATAGATTCTTCTCTTTTAGGTGCCATGACAACCAGTGGTTTATCATTTTCTTCAACAGTTTACACATCTTACAAGTTATCTTTAGATTTTTTGGGTTTGACAATTGGTACAACAATAGATTTTGACCAGATATCTGAGAATCTGTGATTTAAATAGATGACATTATACAGAGTGTCCCAGAGATCACTCCCAAACTTGTATTTCTGTTATTTTTATGTATTTTTTATTTTTTTTTAATTTTCGTAAACGAGACTAACTTCTCTATAAGATAAGTAAATACAATTTTCAAATTCTGCACTTGTATAATGGTAGCGATATTCAACTTTTTTTTTCAAATAGCATAATATATTTTTTTTTAATATTTCGGATAGTACCTTTTATTCTCTTTACAACCATATAAAAAATATGGGTCTTTATTTTCAATCAACGGTCTTACATAAGATTTTTTTTTAGAAAAATACGATTAATAGTTTGCCTATAAAACAATGCGTAAGTTAGTTGTCAAATTAATTTCTATAATTTTTTAGTGTTCCGTTTATCATAATAAATATGAATTATACCAATTCCGAAAAGTGCGACATGATGCTAATGTTATTATTATTATTTTTGTGATTCTGTTATAATAGAAAATTGTATTTACTTATCTTACAGAGAATTTAATCTCATTTACAAAAATTAAAAATATAAAGACAATACAAGCCTGGGGAGTGATCTCTGGGACACCCTGTATATTATGATAAACGGAACACTAGAAAATTAGGAGAATCAGTTTGACAACTAACTTAACGCATTCTTTTTTAAAGGCCCCTAGATAAAAATGACAAAAATCAGTTATTTCCATGGCAAACCTACCTTCAACTATTAATTGTATTTTTCTAACAAAAATTCTTATGTAAGACCCATATTATTTTATATGGTTGTAAAGAGAATAAAAGGTATTATCCAAAATATTAAAAAAAATAATTATGCTACTTAAAAAAAATTGGATATCGCTACCATTATACAAGTGCAGAATTTAAAAATTGTATTTACTGATCTTATAGAGAATTTAATCTCATTTACAAAAATTTAAAAAAAAAACAATAAAAAATAACGGAAATACAAGCCTGGGGAGTGATCCCTGTATATTGCTGTGGTGTATGCATGATTATTTGAAAAAATTAATTTGTCATGAAACATCTTATTATTTCTTTTATAATGTCGCAGAGCCAATGGATTCGTTCTAATAATAAAAGACTAAATTATGAATACACAAATTTAATGAACAAATAATTCAAAAGAAAAATAACAAACTAAATCAAAATTACGCTTTGGGCGCAAAAATAATGATAAAGAAAAAATGCATGTTTAACACCCCGTCCTTTGATTTACGCGAAAACAAAATTTAAAAAGAACTGACCTTTACTAGTTTAATTTTGGGTCCTTGTTAACGGTGGATGCTGACTTTAGCACATTGATTTCGTTGGTTAAACCATTTAATCACTTAATTTATGTTTCGTGTACACTGAATTGTTCATGTTTTATTTTATATCGCTTTTACTTTACTTTCAACTTTTTTTCACTTTTTTAATTATTGTTCATGACCGTCTTACTTCATTCTTCAAAACAGACTCTCCGATTTTCTTTCAGTTTTTTTCCCATCTATATTTCTAAGAACATATGTCTTTAAAAAGTGTTTTTCATCTACCACTGTTTCCCACACAACCTGCACTGTTCAAAGTTTAAGTATAGACACTACTCTGCATAAATTATCACGTACTGTCCCGACGTTATTTTGTCACACCGAAATGCAATTTTTAAACAATCACCTATTTTTCGTTTATCTTAATTTATATCCGTACAAACATTTTATTGTAACTAAATGAAATCCTATCTGCGCGAATCCTTTAATTAATTTCTTAAATAAATTCAGGTAGATTTCTAGACCTATTATGAATCTTACTTATTTTTCAATAAAAAAAAAACAATTTTATTATTTAAAATATACCATTTCCACTGCAATATGTTTAGAAGAAGTGTTTTGCCATTAATTGGAAGATTCTGGATAAAAATTGATGCTGGACTCGTTTGTTTTAAATTGTTTAGACAGAAATTTAATTCTTGATATGAAAATGGCTGATTTAGGGCATTTTTTATTAACAATTTTAATTTCCGTGTTATTTAACAGTCTATGTTGAATGTTATTAGATTTTTTTTCATAAACATCGGTAAGTTTTTCCGAGATTTCGTCTCTAGAAGATATTGTATTGTTGTCATATGAGAGAACATATATAGGGTTACATAAGTTGGATCCTTGAATTTTCCGACTTTTTCTCCATATTATTTCAGCTGGTGTAGATGAGTTAATTGAAGAAACAAAGTTGATCCATGATTTTCTTTTACTTTTTTAAATTAAATATCTTGCTTTAGCTCTTAGATTTTGAACTTCATTAAATTTTCATTTGTTTTACGCTTTTTCCAAACAATGAAAGCATGTTTACTATCAGAAATACCTTTAGATAAATCTGGATTCCACCACGGAACCGGGGGTCTTTTACAAAACTTAGTTTTCCCTATTGATAGTATAGCTGAGTCTGTAATAATGCTATTGAAATTTGTGATAGTTTCATTTATGATGAAATTTTTTATTTTATTATTTATTTTCTCTCGGAATAAGATCTAGTTTACATTTCTTATTTTCCAAGATTGGTAAATTAAAGTTGAAGAAGTCACTTTTTTTGGAATTTTAATGGTACTATCATACAGATATTTAATTATTGACCACTGCAAATCTGACATTATTGGGGGAGAGCAAAGAGAGAGATCTATCGCTGACATAGTTCCATTAAAAGCATTAAATCTAGTGACTTCCTTTGTATTCAGTAGAGTGACATTTAAGTTATTAATACTGTTTAGTAGAATGCTTTCTCCTTTATCAGTTTTATAACTTCCCCATGCAACATTATGACAGTTCATATCGCCTAGGATAATTTTTGGAGATGGCATTTGGTTTTTTTCATTTGGATGAGGGAGATATATATTACATATGTTTATCTTTTTGATAGACGTTACTGTCACTGCTACTTCTTCAAGGTAAGTATTTAATTCAAGTGTTTTTGCTTCTATATTGTTTTTAACAAATATGGCTACTCCGCCACTAGCATGGTGAGCTAATCTGGTTTTGACAAACAACGAATAGTGCTTTAGCGTTACCTTTTGATTTTTAAAATGTGTTTCTTGTAGGCAAATAGTTAATGGCGAAATTTCATTGATTAATAATTTTAGGTGTTCAAGATGGGTATAATATCCGTCTAAATTCCACTGAAGAATAAATGTATCCATTATTACTGCGATGAAGATTCGTTGTCGGTATCTTTGGCGGCTGATAAGCTAGCTATAAATAATTTGGTTATGTTACTCTTCAGTTGTTTATTCTGGGTATTTTTATACACAAAATCTAGTATAGTTTGTAGTTTTAGTGGTTCGTTACAGTATTCTTTAGCATTTATTTCGGGATTTGGAGAATTTATTGTGTTACTCAGGAAGTCACATATTTCTATAAAGTTCAATATTAGAGGGGAAGAATGTGCACCAATTTTTTCTTTGATGGGTCCCATTAAAATGGTTTTACTATTCCTTTTTTTCTTAGGTTGTTTTGTGTCATGAAACTTGTTTTAAACTCTTCTTGCTCAAGTTCTGGAGTAGATGACAACATTCTTTTTAATTGCGTGCTCGATGGTTCTAATTGGTCAGGGGCAGCGGGTTGTTTACACGTTATCATGGCTTCAGCAGGTTCTTCAGAATTTTATTATTTTGTTATTGCTTAATTTGTAATTAAACGCAACCCGGAAAAACTTTGGTTAGATTCAACCATAGTCAGAATGAAAATCTGATACCACTACGAGTAGATCGTATTTTCATTCAAATCGAGTAACAAACTGTGCTTTATCCACGATCATATCTGATTCACTCGGTATTTCATTCATTTTATAAAATTTTAGTTAATACTTGCCTCAAAATATCTAAAACGTTGCATTTACATGACACTGACAGTTCAGAAAATCATGTTGTTGAGCATAATTACAGAATATTGATCCTTTTACTAGTTATTGAATTAAAATACATAGAAATTCGATAAGAAGCAAGTGTTATCTCAAGGACGAGAATTTTTTCTTTCTATTAAAAATGATTTCAGAATTACTTATGTTCCACTAATAAATTCCGTATTGAATATGCAAATGAGACTCTCTTAATTTTTATTATTTAATTAATTCTCTCAGAATCTTGAATTCACTAATAAAAAGTGTGGTCTGTAAATTTAATTTAATTTTAATGCAATAAAATAAAATAATATCGAACGTACAATCCTTTATCAATTTTAATTGAATTTCAATAACGCTGCGTGCACGTCTTAACGCAACTAAACTATTGCCTGTACAATCTATTATATTAAATACACAAAATTTGATTAATCTAATCTTAACAACTAACCTTGATCTTATTTACGTGTGACGTACTACTTGCTACCTTCGACGATTTTGGTACAATGACCTCTTAACCCTGAGTTGTTTTCCACGATATTTTTGGTTTGTTTATGACTTTCACGTTTTCTTCCCAGACTTTCTAATTTGTTTATAACTTTATATTTCACAAAGCACTTTCTTAATCGCAAACAATTCGATTTTATATTCTACAAAAAGGCTGGGTTACTACGAATAACGTTGGCTTTCCGCAATGCGTTGCTTTTATGTAATTATAATTATTGCTGTATTAATGGAGTTTTTATACACAAACACGTCTTTAAATGGTTAACGAGGAAATTTTTATATTCATTCTCCTGTGGACCAATCTAACTACATACCCAACATTATTCACTGTTCAAAACAGCCTCCTCCCCACTTTCACTTCGTTTCATCACGTACGCACAAAAATTGATTTATCCTCATAGCATACAATATTGTTATGTGATTTATGTTCGAAAATTTTATTTTTTTCTTTTCAAAAATTACCTTTTATGACCTGTTACCTTCAAATCAACGAATTATTTACGACCCTTTTTCTCGGGGGTGCCTTTTACCGCATAAACAATAGTGATATGTGTGTAAAATTAATTATTTGTTATATTACTATTAAATCAACAATCTTTTCAAACACCACTGATTTTTAAAAATTTACACGATTTTGGGTAATTTTTCATGGGAATCATAGCGAGATCAATTTTTAATCAACAATTTTGGACTCCGATAACATCCTGTAAATCTTAATACTAAACAATACATATAGTTTTACATTTATACATTAAAAAATGACCTTGAAATCACTGCAATATGTGGGTTTTTTGGCTATGCCCACATATGTGAAGTGTCACTGCGCAAATCTATCTCTTTTTATTGAAAAAGTCCATTATTTGATACGAAGAGACTTTCATAAATATGTGGTGATTATATTTTGACTTTAAACTCCGACATTTGATTTTTTAAATTCATAAATAAAATTTTTGTGTTAATATTGCTAAACGAGAGTGCAATAAAAAAGACCAATTAGGGAATAGGCAGGTCTGTGAAAGTGAGTTAATTGTCATGAACTGGAACATTAGTCGCATCCACCGGATGACATCACTGACACGTTTGTAATTTAACATTTTTATTGTAAACCAAGTTTATAACCTTAAATTGAAACTCTCCATTTACTCTTACACCGTTTCGAACAAAATTATTACTGATATAATTGTACAGATGTAGCAACTAATGCTCAGTCTAGTGTTTATTAAAGTGCACTTTTAACACTTTAGAGTAATTTAGCACAAATCATACACAACCCAGTTAGCATCATACATCTTGGCGATATCGCTTGAAAACCGATATGCCTCATTTACATCGAACATCGACAAACAAAGTTTGTCGACATCATAGCGACAAAATTTGTATCTAGCTTAGTCTATATTACTATTGTCGATATTTTTACAATCACGCTTCGATACGGACGGTCCACAGCGCACCGACGTTTCGGAGATGTGTTGACGATATCGTAGCGAGATCGAGAACGCGGCAAATTCGTCGTAAATTTGTGACTTGCGTAGTCACACCGTTTTTATTTCCCCAATTGCAACATAATTGCTGTAATTGCAGTTTTAGCGTATGTGAAAAGCAACAGTGAAAAGCAGCTGCATTTCGGTACGTAAATTTATGTTGGTGATTGTTTTAAAGGTGCACGTTCTAATGTAATCTGTTCCCCTTCTAACGCAGTTCATTTGGTAAGTAAATTTATTCTCCTATTCGTGGATACTAACGGCATTAAATTTGCGGTATCTTACATACCACTTTGTAAGTCTCTGTAAGTTATTAAAGTTGGAAAGTAAAATAAAGTAAAAAATGTAACCCCACAACAATAATGTGTAGAAAATCTATCGATATTTTAAATTTTACTTGTTTAGCAGCCACAAAATATTCTATCCAAATATACAAACACGCATTGTGTTATCTTATCACACTGCTGAGACGGCGACAGTAGCTATTTACATGCGTGTGTGAGAAGTTTAATTTTGCAGCGCTGCAAAATACTTGTCACACAAGATGTATAAAATTTTTAACCCGGCGTTTTTTAATTTTTTGAAAAATACCTAATTGATTTAAGTTTCAAATCACGTTTAGGTTTTGCCGTTTTTGACAAATCTATTAGGACAAAATTGTTAGTTCTTTTGTTTTTTGTGTGTCAAATTGGCCTTGTTATTGAATTGGACGAAGACAATGCACGTATGCACAGTACATGTTTGAAGGCTAATAATAAAGTCCTACGCATTTTTAGTAGCGCACTAAAATCAACTCGATGTTCTATAAAAACCAATTTGACATACTGTAGTAATTTCTTCAATTTTCTTTTAAAGGAAGAAATTGTCTTCTCGAAATGGATAAACTGCACAAAAATTACAAAAGAGAATAGCAAGGGAGTCTAGAAAAAGAGAAGAGGTTAAAATTAATTAATCATTTGGACAAAGTAGCTCAAATTACAAATGAAAATAATTCTCAACATTTTGAGCAAGAACGTTTACTATCAGGTGAACGCGCCTCCGTTTCTGACGTTATATATAGTTCCAGCGAAGCAAAGGGTTCCATTATTTCTAGCTCTGAAGAATCAACTGAAAGTTCTCATGAAGTTGAATCTTTTCATGTTAATCATTTTGATGAATCATTTTTGAGCTCTTGGGCCATCAATCATTCAATTCCGCACATTGCGGTTAATGGTTTGCTTAAAGGCCTAAGGATGCATCCCTGCTTTTCGTCATTTCCAAAGATGTGCGAACCCTTCTGAAAACTCCAATTTCAACAACTATTCGACAGGTTCTTCCAGGCAATTATGTACACTTTGGTTTATCGAATCAAATTTCAAAAGTTATGTTAAATAACTTAGATACAGATTTTTCGGTTTCACTTCAATTTAATATCGATGGATTGCCAATTTACAAAAGTTCAAAGAGAGAATTTTGGCCAATACTTTGCAAGGTTTCTGAAAGTGGCAGTGATCCATTTGTTGTAGGGATATATTGCGGGGAAGGAAAACCTAATAATGTTCACGACTTTTCGCGGAATTTGTCATCGAATTGAAGCAGCTCTGTGACCAAGGGTTCAAATTAGATGAGCATAGAACAGTAACAGTATCTTCAATTTCTTTTGTTTGTGACGCGCCAGCTAGAGCCTACATTTGCTGTGTGAAGTCTCAGCTGGATATTGCTTGCACAAAGTGCAAAATTGAAGGAAATTATGTTTCAAATCGTGTGACATTCCCAGGAGTTAATTTTCCTCCTCGCAGTGATCAAGAATTTCGTCAAAAGCTCTTTGATGACCACAATCTTGATCGAAGCCCTCTTGAATGTCTCGAAAGATTGGACATGGTAAAGGACATAACATTTGAGTACATGCATCTAGTTTGCCTTGGTTGTGAGAAAATGCTATTACTCTGGGTTAGGAGCGGCAAAAACCATATAAACTGTCAAGAAGCCTAATTGATTTGATCTCACATCGTCTTGTAAGCTTAGCCAAAGCCACTCCCTCAGATTTTAATAGAAAGCCTAGAAGCTTGAATGATATCGACAGATGGAAAGCAACGGAGTTTAGAAACTTCGTTCTTTATACTGGCCCGTTTGTTCTATTTAATGTTCTTCCTCTTCAGCACTACAAATTATTCTTATGCTTGCATGTTGCTATTCGGTTGTTGGCTTCTGAGAAAACATGTTTTAGTTATAATGCTTACTCAAAATCACTGTTACTGTATTTTAATCAAAATTTTGCCAATTGTTTTGGCGACGAGACTATCTCATATAATATCCATAGCATTGTACATTTGGCTGATGATGTGAAACGTTTTGGCCCCCTTGACGAGTTTTCTGCATTTCCTTTTCGAGAATTGTTTAGGAAAGCTAAAGAGAATATTAAGAAAAACTTCTTCTGAATTACAACAAGTTCATCGACGTTTAGTTGAAATCCAACATACAAACCTATCTAAGGTACCTATTATAGAATCAAAGCTTCAACAACCTCATAGTATGGGTCCAATTATGTTAAATTTTACTGGAAGGCAATTCAAAAAGTATAAGAGTGCAAAGGTTTCCCTGTCATTACGAGACGGCGATAATTGTGTGCTGCTAAACGGTACTCAGCCGTTCTTGATTCGGAACATTGTTCAGAATGAAACAGTATATATATTAGGAAACAATTTAATTCCTGTTAAAAATTTGTACAATTATCCCTGCGAGTCTTCCATTTTAAAAATTTTTGTCGTTAAAATAGACTCTGAACTAAGACATGTTTCATGTGATGAAATTTCTCAGAAAGGATACCTGCTTCAATATCCACATAAGTCTTTATACGTCTTTCTTCCGTTGATCCACAGCTGCTGACAAAAGAATATGTACTACATCGTTAAATTTCCCGATCATGACGAAGTTGCCGTTATTCCAGACAACTGGTATAAAGAAGAAGAGGGGCTTTGCTACTGGCCAGATGGTATTGCTGATATCAAAATACAACGACTCATTCAAAAAAAAGTATCTCCGGATCCAAAGTGGAAGAAGTGGAAAGCGGAAATTATGAAAACATTTCGTAAGTTTGTATTTAAAAAAGTTAACGTAATTTAAATATTTTTCGTTGCAGTGACTTTTGATGGAGCTCAAGGAAAATTAAAAAAAGCTGAAATGACGTCTGACCTTAGTGATAAAAATGATGAGAAAAGGCCCCTATCAAAACCCAAAAGGTACCAATGTGGGAGTTCAAGTGACGAAGCGTCAACTGACGAATCGTCTTTGCACCGAAATAGAAACCATAAGAAAACAAAAAAGACTGATGATATATCACGTATTTCTCTTCCCAAAGTGCCTGAAATTGGAACCGTTTATTCCAACTTAAATAGTGTGGTTTTTTCAGATCCACTTGATGGCATTCCCATTATTACCCAGGAAAACAAGTAAGATTTAATTACATTACATTGTAATATGTTAAAATTACATCAATTTTCAGATTAACACAAACTGACCCCATTTCAGGCTCTTTTAACACCGGTTAGTAAAGAATTATATTTATTGTTGAACATCACTGGTAATAAGTATATTTATTTTAGAAAATAACCTTGTATTATCGAGTCTGGCATTGCTACGAAAGGACGTTGATAACATTTTAGCAATTCTTTCAAAAGATCGGCTGTCTGAAACAATAGCAAATCATGACATTAATTTCGACAGTTTACCTGAGTTACCATTAAAGTCAACGGAGGGCCTTAGTTCATTTGAAGCTACTCTTCACTCTAACAAAGTCAAAGTAGATGTGGTACGTTAATTCAGTATTTCAACATGAATCAAACTATACTAGACGTTTTAGACAAAATATCTTGGATCAATGGGAGGCAGATGTACAACGGATGCAATTGGGAATTATGCGAGCTTTGATGATTGACGACCTTGCCTGTCAATACAGCTTCAGGGGAAAAAGGAAACACGCATTTAATTTGTTTGCGAGAATATTGGAATGCATACTAGGTACATTTTTAACTTTTTAATATTTGAGAACTGATGAAATGTTCTTTGTCTTGTAGTTGCAGCATGAGAAGCCACGAAGACTTTGATTACTCTCTGTGAATGTGAGGCAGCAGTTGCAAATTGGTTAGTCAATGCAGGAGATCGAGTAAAAAAGAACTAAAGGTTATAACTTTTTGTATATTGCTTTTGCCAACAAGTTTTTTAACAATATGATTTCGTTCTAGACTTTCTGGGTGTGCAACAATCCTCGAACCAGATTCTGATCACCAAAAATAAATTAGTCCTTTTTGTAATGAATGCGCCTACCTAGTACCTAATTAGTATTTACGCTTTTCATATACCTATTATGTTGTAGATTGTATACATTTTGTGTAAATAAATGCATTATTTAACATTTTGTAATTTTAAAGTTTTTAAAAGTTTTAAAGGTATAAAATACAGCAGTATTTTATTGAATATATTTTACAGTAAAACTTCCAGCTATTAATTTGTCACGTCAACTTAATAGCTAGAAGTTTTACTGCAAACTATATTCAATAATCTTTATTTCATCGTTAATTATTATTAAATACAGAAATAAATAGATAAGACATCGCATGAACATCGCTTAGAGATCGACGGTGACCAAGGCACGGTGTCTCGGAGGTCTCGCTCAATATCGAAAAACTTCGATCTCTGAGGCCCGCGTCGGTATACCAACGGTGTTTCAAAGACTTACGAGAGATCTAAGGTGATATTAGTGCGACGTCGAATATCGACAATTCTTTATCGATTCGATATAGGAAAGATATCATTTTGCTAACTGGGAAGTAAATGTCAATTAACACAAAATCTTCTAATTTCTGCGCGCTCTGCAATTTACCAGAAAAATGGCAACCGATTTTCAAATTCTCATCCCAAAAAACCCCCGAGTACCCAATTTCGTGGCACACTTATAACAAAAAGTATCCAAGAACAACGCTTCTTAAACTGAAAATAAATTATAATAGGCGGTGCCAAGAGCCTAACAGTCAATCGCATCCGTTAGGTAATATGATGCCTAAACATGTATAGTGAATATAATAAACAAAATATTATTTAATTTATTGTAATTTAAAAATAAAATATAAGGATTAACAAAATTATCCGTATGCGTTGGTTACACCAAAACACAATCACGAAGCTATAAGGTGACGTCTTTCGTGTACTTTTAATGAACTTTTAAAAACACACCTATAGTTACACAGATTGCACTTAAACGGTTTTTCTCCGGAGTGTACTTTTTTGTGATTTACGAACTTGTTTTTATTTTCAGTTTTAAAATCGCACTCGTCGCATTTAAAAGGCCATTCACCTGAATGTTTATACATATGCACTTGTAAAGTTCTCAGTTGTCTACTGCTGTAGCTGCACAATTTGCATTTAAAAAGGTTTTTCTTCAGAATGTAACCGTTGGTGGTTGATCAAAGATTTTTGTATACAGTTTTGTAGTCGCATTTATCACAATTAAAAGGCAATTCACCAGTGTGTTTCAGCATATGCAATTTTAAATGTCTCAACTCATTACCTCCGTAATCACACAAACTGCATTTAAAAGGTTTTTCTCCGGTGTGCAATCGTTGATGCTGAATCAGTCTCCAATTTTCGTATGTTTTATAATCGCACTTGTCGCATTTCAAAGGGCACCGACCAGATTGTTCGCATAAATGTATTTTAAGAGCTTCCATATTATTGTAGCTACTATTGCACAACTCACACCTAAACAGTTTTTCGTGAATATGTGTTTGAGCATGAGCTATTAATCTAGATTTTTGGATATTGGCAAAGTTACATAACTTGCATTTATGCTTTAATTTCTCCCTATTGTGCATGCGAATCATGTGCTTATGTAAATACTCACGTTTTGAAGTAGAAAACCTACACTTCTCGCACTTAACTACTTCATCACCCTCTTCTCTCTTCGGTGAAGTTTTGTGCATTAACATATGAGAACTTAAATCTATCTCGGAATTTGTACAGTAATTGCATAAGTTGCACATTTTTTTATGCGTCGATACATGAAATTCCAAATTGATTTTGCTGTTAGTCTGAAACCCACAATTAAAACATTCATATAAATTGTCGTTTTTCGCTATTAATTGTGAATACTTCACTTCATCTGCGCACACATGTTCATTAAAAGAATGGGTTTTTATGCAAATATAATTACAATGTAACATTGAAAAGGATTTGATGTTCGAGTGTATTTCCTGCCTGAAGTCATAAACAAAAATTGTCAGGAGTCGAGAATCATAACTGATTACATTTAAAACTGACGGGTAAAAAGGTGATCGGTTAAACTTTTTTGTCGCCTGTACCGTAATCGCACACGTAACAGAAAATCCTATCCGATTCTTCAATGTCTGCAACATGAAACTCACTTTTAATCGGATGCTCGATAAACTCTATCTTGAATTTTTCGGTGACTTCTTCGACGACAGGAAACGGTTTACATAATCTTTGGTTTTCAATATGCTCTCATTTTGTATACCTAACTGTTTGAATTGGATGTATGTTGTCAATCATAATTTTACACTGTTTGCAATCCACCGGGTTTTGTGTAATGCTGAGGTCCTTGAACAGAAAGCAAATGTATAAATGATTCGTTATCATGTTATACTTATTTACGAATTCTGCAAGAAAGTCCAACAGCTTTGAGTACAGCATTAAATCGTTGTCGTTGTATAGGGAATAGAATCCTGCATCTTCTTGTATTTCTTCTAGACAAATTCTGCATGTTTTTGTTGACGTTTCTGCCATGTTTATCATATGTTTTGTTTATTATGAATCCATAGGCGGAACATAAATGGTTCATGTATCATATGTATCAATCTGTATACTGAGTGTAACATATACATTTTCGATTTTAATGTTATTTGTTATTGCAGAACCGAATTCTTTAGGTTTCTTTCTTAAATTATGACCAAACAGCAGACTATTTTATTTTTAAGTCGCAGAATGAATTTCTGTAAAATAATTTCAAGGTTTTTGTAAAAACAGAATGAGTAAGTGTAGATGAGTTTTCGACATACCTTCAGTGATTAAAAAAATCATGAGTTTTAGACTGTTTCATTGTTAAATTTTCTCATGATGTTATCAGAGTTTTTCCGAATTTCTCAAGACTATACCCATTTGATTTTGTATTTCGCATATTAGCCCTGAATTTCTCCCAAATTGCTCAAATTTCTATTTGTCTAACGCACTTTATTTTTTAGTTTTTTATACAGGGCGTTTAAAAAAGATTAAAGAGGGTGATTGCTCAGGTCATTTTATACAAAAATTATCCAAGCTCTGCTTCTTCTACTCCCACCACCTTTTTTCTTCCCCCTTCTTTTTTGCTTCTACTAGATTATTTAAAGTCTATTTTCAGATACCTTCCTACAACCAATTACCCTCTTGTTTTTCCATCGTTTCTAAGCTAATGCCACTTTATGTCATCTACATGTGCCAGAACCCATAGGTAACTTTACTTTCCATTTCACCACTCACCCCTTTGTTTGTTCTAGATTTTCTTTTCCATGTTTTGTATAAAAATTGCCAACAGACAAACTATCTAGTTTCTTTTACTTTTATAAATTATTAATTAATTAAAGCTAGTATCAACTCAAAAATAAGTGAGTCTTCATCAGTAAAAATTCAATTAACTTATTAATACTATCTGTTGAACCACGACGTCCTTTCGTCAGGTGGTAGTTACTTAATTTAAAAAAACGCTTAAATTATTGTAACATTTCTATCCCTTTGTTATCGATATTAACCAGTACATCCAAGCTCTTTTCTTCTTCTATTCCCACCACCTTTTCATCTTCCCCTTCTTTGGAAAGTTTTTGTTTCTACTAGATTATTTATCTTAGAGTCTATTTTCAAGATACCTTTCCGACCCCTTTACATTTCCGAGTGAACTTCTTAATATCACTATGTCATCCACATGTTCATAACCCATCCCAGATAAGCACAATTTATTCTTAAGTATAACCTGACAATGTCCTGAATCTACGACCTTCCTTAGAATATAATGAAATAATAATATTAAAATATTCTTAGAACATATATTTACGCAAAGATTATTATTAGATTATTTAAAAATATATATTCTCGGATTATCAACAATGGTGTAATATATGGCTATATTTATTAAATTATTATACTAATTATTCTTACCAAACATTCTAAAATTGTTTTCTTATAATATAACTAATATAATTAAATAAATTTATAGTTTTTTCTTGCACAAGTAGAATAATTTATACCATGTGGAAAATTACAATATATTATCTTTCGATTTGAAATTAATTTTTGATTTTCAAATGTATATTTTTAAATTTAGCGCCACTATTTCTAGTGATTTTATTCAGTTGTCAGTTCTGTTCGCAAAGAAATGATTTTGCGCACTAATGCGGTGGGAGATGTTTATGCTGATGTAGCATTTCAAACTGAATTTAGTGAATTTGCAGTTTTCGTCAATTTTGTATTCGTATGTGTTTATGTTAGTTTTGTGCTTCCTGGTAAGTAATTTTAATTTTTATTGTACAAACGTTATTAACTCTTTGATTATTGTATTTATAATTCAATATTAAACCTGTCTTGTACAAAGTTATCTGTAGATTTGTTTAATGTGGCTCAGACAATTTACAAATTCACAGTACCACACCCTGTTGTGCAATTTATGTGACATCCAACAAAATTTTTAACCAATTTGATCCTGTGTGTAAGTAAGAACAACGAAATTATGTGATTTGGACCTCAGGTATGTTGGGTTGCTGTGATACAACATGTGATCGATGAATCATTTTTGCACTGTGCAACAATCTGCAGGAAAGCTTATTGTAACTAAATCATATTACTCCATGGTACAATATTATTGTATGTATGATGCTGTATGCTGAGCGGCCTGCTTTATAAATATAAAGTTATTAAATTTTTTTTTATTTAATTGTAACTAAAGAACTATTACACCAGCTAATACTAACTTGCTTTTTTAGTGTTCTACTTTAAGCAGTTCAGGGTTTGGTGCAGATTATTGTTCTTATAGGATCAGCAGGGTAAGAGTGAAAATTATAAGTTTTTGGGTAGAAATTGATTGCTCGCTTTAATGTTTTGCAGATATATTATTCATATTTTTATTTAGTTTTTACAAACAAATTTTGGCATAGTTGCTTTCATTTTTAAGACTAATTTTAAGTTGTTTAATAACTGCTGAGTAAAACAATGTCAAAGCGTTTAAAAATTAAAACTTCTACTTGGTATCGACAAGTGGATAAAGAAGTAAGGGACACGTTAGAAAGTTTGAATATTCCAGGGACATCTAGTACTGATGAAACAGTACATAACAATGACTATGTGTTAGATGAGAACATTATATCTGTAAAAAGTGATGCAGATAGTGTAACTTTTAGCAGAAGAATTGTTTTTCCTTCAACATCAGATGAGTCTGATAGTCAAATTAGTCATGAGGTTCAACCTATTTCAAATATTTCCAATACTATTGATCGGTTGAAGCATTGGGCAGTAGAAAATCAAATTTCACACAAATCTTTGGGTCAGTTACTAGAAATTTTGGGGAGATAGTGGTTGTTCACAGTTTGATTCAATTCAAGAGATCCTAGATCGTTTTTAAAAACTCCTAGGGATATTATAGTACGTGATGTAAGTCCTGGTCATTATTATCACATTGGAATAAAAAATTCAATTGAACAACAGTATACAAGTTTGAGAATTAGACCTGTAGATACAATTAAAATTTCAATAAACATAGATGGGTTACCTCTAGCTAAAAGTACATCAAGTCAGGTGTATCCAATTTTATGCATAAATAATAGTGTTGAAAGTTTGCACAATGTTTGTCTTGTCGGTATTTACCACGGATATGAAAAACCCAATAGTTTCAATGATTTTTAAAAGATTTTGTTTGTGAGGCACGCGATCTGATTCATAATGGCATTGAAATATTTAAAACGAAATATCATTTCGAAATTTCTATGTTTTTATTTGATGCAGTGGCTAAAGCTTCTGTATTGTATATTAAGGGTCATGCAGGATATAATTCATGCACAAAATGTGACCAAGAAGGAGAGTATGTAAAAAGACCGAATGTGTTTTCCAAATCTAACATTTAAAAAGAACACACAATGACTTTATAAATCAAGTTGATAAAAACATCATGTGGGTGAAAGTATTCTAGCAGAGATTCCTAATATTGATCTTATAAAAGATATACCATTAGATTATATGCATTTGGTGTTATTGGGAGTAGTTAAAAAGATTGTTTGTGGTCTTTGGTGTTTTGGAAGTCCACCTCATAAATTTCCCTTCAGGACCATTAAAGTTATTTCTGAACATTTGCAGTCGCTATCTAAATTTGTGCCTTCCGAGTTTGCAAGAAAACCTAGAGGTTTAAAGATGTAAAAGCGTTGGAAGGCAACTGAATTTCGACAATTTCTTCTTTACACGGGTCCTATTGTGTTAAAAATGTTTTAACAAAATCAAAGTATGAACATTTCTTGATTTTATCCGTAGCTATACGTTTATTAACATCTGAAAAATTTTGTAAAATTGAAACCTATGTAAATTACGCAGATTCACTTTTAAATTATTTTGTTAAAAGTACTAAAGAAATTTATGGACTTCACCTAATAACACATAATTTTCATAATCTACTTCACTTAGCAGATGATGTTAGAAAGTTTGGATCGTTAGAAAAGTTTAGTAATTTTCAAGTGAAAACTACCTACAACAACTCTTACGACTCATTAGAAAAGCGGACAAACCATTACCACAATAGCTAAAAGAATTCATGAATTAAATTCTAATCTAGTATTAACTTCCACACTTATTGAATCTGGTTATAAATTATGTTCTGAATATTCAGGTGGCATATTAATATCTGAGTGTTCTGGACCAGAATATAAAATTTTTCGAAATAAAAACTTTAAACTTTCTCATTCAGCAAAAGATGGATGTTGCATATTAAAAAATGGATTTATAGTCAACATAAAAAATTTTGCATTTCATAAATCTTTAAATACTCAAATTGTAATAGGAAATAATTTCATTGACAAAGAAAATTTCTTCAGTGTACCTTGTGAATCATCTGATTTAGGTATATATTTTGTTAAAACATTAGGACCATTATCATACTGGCCAGTATCTGAAATTTGCAGCAAACTTGTGCAATTTCCTTATCGAAATGGATTTTTGGTGATGGAATTAATTCACCTAAGCTGATTTTCTAATAGTAAGAATACCAGTAATTTGTTAGGTTTGTTTTTTTTAATGGAAGACTAATTGTTACTCTAGGAATTAAGTATTAATTTATGAGAAATGTTAACAGATTAATATTTACTGATATTTTTTTTTATTTTTAAATGTTTTGTTCAGAAATGTTTGTATTAGTATGTAATTAGAATATAATAGTGATAATAGTTCTACATATAAATTCTTAAATTCGTTGTACGTTGTAATTAATAAAAGAGAAGGTACAATGTCAAGTAAATTTATCTTTTAATACATAATTTTGCATATTACAGATGTGGGTTGTTATAAAATTCACTGACTCTGATGAAGTGGAAGCAGTACCTTCTGTATGGTATGATCAAGAAAAACAAGAATGTTTTTATCCTCCATTTCAAAGGAATGCCCTTGAAAAGGCTATAAAGCAACAATTGCCTCTTCCAGACGATGCAATTGCGGAAGGGTGGAAAACCTACAGAGCAAAGTTATTGTCATATAAATCGTATGACAATTTTGTTACTGCAAATGCAAAAGCTTCTAGGGCTTGCATTACCTCTGATTTATCAACAGCTGAGGAAAGTGATATTCCTAAAAGAAGAATTATTAGAAAACCTCAATTATATTCACCTCCTAATTCATCAGATTCTGACGATAGTAACTTCGGTGGCTTAAAAGACATTCCAAAATGCCAAACGGTGGGTTAACTTGAAATGGACAATTTTTTACATAAAATTATCTTCTTTTGGATATATTAATACTATATGTAAACATGGTAAGCAATTAGATTTTTAATATAGACATTTTGTTTAGGTGCCAATAAACCGGTGCAGAAAAATCAATCTTTAAGACCTCAATTTAAAAGTATTCCGGACAGTCGAGGTAAATATGCAATAATAACACCAAAACTACAATCAACAAAATGACTTTATGTCACAATAAAATATGCGTAAAACAGCAGTTAGTGTTCTTTGATTTGATGGTTGAAGATTATTTTATTTTTTAATGTTTTAGTGTATTGCTTTTTAAAATTACTCTAAAGTAATCTTTAGAAGAATATAATATTTATATTTATTTTATCCATAACAAAATTATACAATTAAAATTTACTTTTATGTCTACAGGAACGAATACAGGTTGTTCAGAGAAGTCGCAAAGTTTTCAAATTGAAGACTGCCAAACTGGTGCTGAAGAAAGTAAGTTTTTAAACATTAATTTCTAATAGCATATAGTATAGAATAGAATCAAATAACGAAAGAACTTTTATATTAATCGTACAAATTAACTCTTCTTTTTGGAATTTTAGATTTAAGTAATGTTGGAACATATGATAGTACTGTAACCAATGTTATGGTAAAAGCAACTGATTTATATAAAAAATACGTACAATCCATTGACAAAAAGATTGATCTATTGAGTGAACAATTGAAACAAGTCTCCGTATCGTGTGAAGCACAACCTAGTGTCGATACAGAAAATGGGAATTACTGCCACTGCAAAATATGGAACAATTTAATGCATTTGAAGACAAATTAAAAAATGAAACATTTTTTAACGACTTTGTAAGTATTACAAAGAATGAGCTATCATTTTAAATTACTACTTATGTGCTTTTTATATAAAGGCATAGTAACAAAAACAATATTTATTGTTTTTTCTGCTAAAGCAATAATGGCGATTGTTATAGGTCAAAATGCTCTCCCGATTAGGGGTGAATTTTAAGGAGTGCATTCGTCGGTGTCTTACAAAATTAATATCCGACGATTTGGCGAAACTATTCACCATGCATGGTTTTAGAGATGGCAAAAACCTTTCATAAAACATGTATTCACCAACTAATAATAAGTTAGTGTATGCATATTTTTGGTAAATTTTTAAGTATATGTTTTCAGATACCATGAAAGTTACAAATGAATCGATATCTATTAAGGAACATAGAAATACAAATTGGTTTGGGGTTGACTAAATCTACCGAAAGATTAAAAAAACAAGAACCAAAATAGTGGCAGGTGTTGTCAATTAATAAGTATAATTTAAATGTAGTTACTATAAAATGCTAGTAAAATAAAATATATATTTCCATAATTATTTTATATAATTTACATTCGTAATTCAGATCATCGAACATGCTACAGCTACTAATGCCGCTACAAGAGAATAAGATAAAATGATTAGAAGAATAATCTAAATATTTTAGTATTAAATAAATCTATTAGAAAACAAAGTATAATTGATTTTAAAAAATGTCCTAAGATTAATGTGGATATATTAATTGAAGAATATCATAAAATTATTCTGTTCAAAACTATGGTTATTCTGGGGATTTATTCTCAGAATAATTTTTAGTCGAAAAAAAAAAAGTGTCCATTTGGATATTCTTGGAATAACATTAAATTGAATAGAATGTCTACGCATAATCTCCTAGAATGGATTTATTTGAAAAGTCTATTCTCTGAATATACTGATAACATTTTTGTGCTGTCTGGGAAATAAATCTATTAGAAAAACAAACTATAATTGATTTTAAAATACCTACTAAGATTAATGTGGATATATTAATTTAAGAATATCATAAAATTATTCTGTTCAAACTATGGTTATTCTGGGATTATTCCCAGAATAATTTTAGTCGAAAAAAAGTGTCCCATTTGGATATTCTTGGAATAACTTTAAATTGAATAGAATGTTCTACGCATAATCTCAGAATGTATATTTATTTTAAAAATTATTCTCTGGACATACTGATAACATTTTTGTGCTGTCTGGGATATAGGGTACCTTTACTTTCATTTCACCACTAACGCCCTCTTTGTTTGTTCTAGATTACCTTGTTCATGTTCTTGTATAAAATTGCGAACAGTTTTGTACTAAAAGGACATATCCCTGTATCAACTTCGGTCAAAAGCATTTTCTCATCATCCTTGATACATTTCTTCTATTACTCACTTGATCGCCTCCTTTATTAACTTTTAACAATTGTTTTTATAATCCTTCTGAAAATATTAATTCCGCAATTTGTAGTGCTGCACTTCTTTTCGTTTCTTTCTCTCTTATAGTACATCTCTATTTTTCTGATACTCGTTCCCAAATTCTGCTAAATTTATGTTTCTTCAATTTTTCCATTTTTCATTGTTTTCAAAGCCTCCTTTAATACCTCCTTTGTTATTTCATTCTTTCCACCCTTCATTTCTTTTTTACTCCATTCACCCGCATATGTATCTTTTGTACAGAATTGCACCTCCATATTGGTTATGATAAGTTCTCTAATTTTATATTTATCTATTTATATTCTCCCCTAGTCTATTAGTAATCTTCTATGCTGATATGTCTATTAACATAATTGTCCAACCTCCTCTTCTTTTTTACCCAATTTTATAATTTTTTTTTGTGTTTATCTTTTATCCAATTCTTCATTTATCATTATTCCTCCTTTTCCTATACTCTTGCATTTACATCTTCTCATTTTTATTTTTCCTTAGTGTCGTTCCCTATTAACTCCTCTATGCTATTTTGCTCTTTTCCATACATCTTCATTATTTCATACTCGTCTTCTTCTTCGCTATCTATTATATTTTATTTCCGTTGTTTCCTCTAGTGTTTTCGATTCCGTTTACTTATTCTTTTCTCCTTTCGTCTCTCAAAATGCTATCTATAACATTCCTTCCAATATTCTAACTTTATTCTCCTGTTTTTCATGTTTTTTAATTTCATTCCTTGTTTTATTGCTTTTATGGACTTTTACCTCTCTCTGATAAAGATCTCTTTACCTCTTCTGTTTCTGCTTTTATACTGCTCTTTTATCTCATCCACTTTTTCAAATATTCATGCTTTGGTCTTTTGTCTCTTGATCCTGATGCTTTTCTTGATTTTTTAATGTTAATCAATTTTAATAACAAACAAACGCTTTCGTTACCGATCTACAGCCTAGATCTACAGTCTGAAAACATTTTTTTAATTAAACTTCAACACGCTGTATATCGGAAACAAAGCGTTTGCGGTGGCTATGTTTATAGGAACTTTTTTGTATAAATGACCTGAATAATTACCTCCTGTAATATTTTAAGTGTATGTGGTCTGTGTGTTACTTGTAATTATTTAACTTTTACTGTAAGTACATCTTATCTGTACCATTTGTATAAAAATTAATTTTGTTGTCATACTTCCTTTGTAGAGTCTGAATTAGTGGAGAATGACATAGTTATTGTTTTTTTCTTCTTCTAGTTTTGGTTGGTAAAAAACCTCTCGAGTCAGCAAATTTTAATTAATTATTTCTCTGTCATGGATCGCAGCGTCATTCTAGATTTTTGTCTCTCCTGTCGTTCGGCGTCTGATAAACCATATTTTCTCTGTTGCTCATTTATCTGTCTTAGCCAACTGTTTCTTGGTCTTCCTCTTGTTAACAACTGCTACTGGATTCCTTATCACCTTCTGCATCACATGATCTTCTTGTGAGTTGTAAACTTTTTTTCAAACCAAGAACTACGTCATGGTCCATTTTTCGACTACAGATTCCTTCACGTGTAAGGTTCCTCTGATCTTTTCGCTTCTTATGTGGTCTAACTTTGAAACAAAAAGGACATGCGTACATCTTTTTATCTCAGCTCGGTTAAACTTTTCTATACATTGTCTAGCTTTTGGCAGCGTAGGTAAGGGCGGGTCTGATTACTGTTGTGTAAATTTTTCCCTTCAGTTTGGATGGCATTCTTCTATTGCAAAGTATAGACGAGTTTTTTGCCACTTTAACCAAACAATGCTTATTCTGTAGTTTACATCTTCATCGTTGCATCATTTAAAACTATTGAGCCTAGATACTTGAAGATTGAACATTTGGTGATTACTACATTTCCATTGATCATGATATCTATAGCAGGGTGTATGAATGTCGCTAAATGAGAGAACAGATACTCTGTTTTTCTCTAGTTAACCTCAGTCCATTGTCTTCTAGTATCTTTAACCAACGATGGAAACATTTCTATATCTTCACGACACACTCACTTGCTAATGCTCCATCATTGGCAAATAGTAGACTAGTAGAATCTCATCCATGATGTCAGGAGTCATGTAGTTTATCACTAGATTAAGAAGTTATTGTTTTTCTTATTTGATTTTAATTAGTTTACAAATACTGTAAGAAAAAGACATAGATATTAACTTCGTTTACAAAATTTTATGAAAAGGATCAGTCCAAGTAACGTAGAAGTAATTAACTCATTAATAATTCAAAGATGTGACAATATACATAGTACCTACAGTGCGTTTCTGAAAATGGGGCCACTTTTTCTATTAGACTCAATAGATGGCGTTACAGGTGCCGCAGATTAGAGATTTTGCATGTGGCAACGCTGCCATTTCTTGTATTTAAAATGTAAAATGAAGTTGCCTAGCTGCTTCCATAGGGACCTGTTTTTTCAACTATTTGCCATATTGTTCAAAAATCCAGTAAATTCTTTACCAAACAACGACATCTGTTTTTGAAAATTGTAAAGTGTCCCATATTTTCAGAAACGCACGTATAACTGAAAATTTCATCAAACCAATTTCTCCATATCTTAAAATTAGTTGGTACTATACAAGGCGTGCCGTTTGAACTGGTTGACTTAACTTTACACCCAAACTCTTTTGTAGTTGACCAGTAGATGAATACGATTTGGTTCAAATTTTTTAGTTACTACCGTAATCACATTGAAAAACTTAAAAAGCATTTGCATAAATACTTTGGTGAGCGGTCATTCAGCTGAAAAATATATATAATTGCACAAACAGTTCAAAACTAAGAATGACTGAGATGAGGAGGTATTCTTCAGACTTTGATAAATAAATTACTTCAAAAATATTCTTGATCGACACGAAAAGTAAACACTACAAAAAATGCATTGGGCAACTTAACAACGCACTCTATTTTAGGGAAATCTTTGAGTTCAGACGAAGAATTACTTATTTAACACTCAAAAAAACGAGCCACAAATTTTACAGGTATAGTATCTATTCTCTACTCTAGGTCCAGAGAGATATATTTCTAGGGTGTATTTTAGCGGTTGTTGGGCACTGACATCTTTTCTATGGACTTCTGAAGTTAAAGTAAATGAACAATAAATCACTAGTACAGTCTTAAAGGTCTTATAAATTAGGAGCTTGTGTACTAAAACGCCATGTACGGTAATACAATTGTGGTAAACGCAACTTAAAACATCAAGATACGTATCAAATAACATCAACTATGCACATTAATATAAAAAAAAACAACACGTTTTACTTTCCATACTCTTCATATTATCTTTATTTATTTATTATTGTCCATTGGTTTTATTTTTATTAATTTAATTTCTACAATGCGCAACGATGCGTACTGACTCACTAATGCGCTGAATAATAAGAAGCTGTAATTTGTATGATCCATTTTTTAGTGGTAAATAATAATAAAAAAATGGATCTACATTATTTTTCAAAAATAAAAAGTTGGCTTTAATAGACTTTTGGTACAAAACCGTCTTTTAAAAATGTTAACGACAATTTTAATACATCTTCACTTCACATCACACCTTTCATCGTTTGCTACTCTAAACGTGCACTCTTCCCACTATTACTTTGTTTTAGCACGTACACCTTATATCGATTTATCCTCATAGTGTACAATAATACAAAAGTTTATCTAGTATACACCTGTTACGGTTCAAATTTCTTGAACTAGAACGTATGTCGTAAGCCTTCTTAATAACGTTTGTCGGGAGTAGCACGTTCCGACGAAAGTCGAATTGCCGCACATGCTATTTCTTTCCTATTACCCAGCAGGTGGCTTACTCGTTAGGCAGCAGTCTATTTTTTCAGTCCCTCAAGGACCTCCCAACTCACCGACGCCGGACACTGCTGTACTTTAACTACTACAAATACTGGATCCTCCACAATTTAATTGCGCTACTTCGGGTAAATAGTATTACTCTTCTCTCTAGGTTGTATCTTTTATTACTATTTGTGAACTACAACCGTTACACACTATACACAATACTTACAAGTATGATACATTGCAACGACCTTGCGATTACTGCCCAGTATGTTACCAAGTCGTATATAGTATTCGCCTACAAAAAAATTACACCTGTTTTGTAAGTAACCTCAAAAATTTCTTGTGTCACTGAAACGTGATTTTCTATATAAATTTGTTTAACGAATTCTAAGGTTTACAGTTAATCGTGCTCTTCTAATGACGGTCGAGGAAAAAAGAAAGTCGTTTGGCTTATCACGCTTTGTTAGAATGCGTCGAAATTCTAATATTACAACTTTGCTGCGCCGGAATAGTTTTCAATCAAAGCAAAAAGTTTTATTGAAAAAAGGTAATTGTATAGTGTAATTCAAGAAAATCTATTCCAAGTTTGATGGTACCTTATAACGGAGAAGAAACTTGTGAGTTACAAAGTTTTCTAATTGAAAATGTATAACGTACTTCAAGGTAAATAGTGATAAGAAACGTGTTTCTGTAAGAACAAAGTAAATTTATTTTATGGAATTTTTGAGTGGTATACGTAATTGTAAAATTTCTTTTTATTTCTGTTATTAAAATTAATTAACATTTAAAAAATCAAGAATTTCAGAATTAGAAAAAGTAGGATCCAGAGACAAAATAAACTCAAACAAGACCTATTTATAAAAAAAAACACATTCTTCAACTTATAATAATTAGGCACCGAATGTTATTTTTTTTTATTCTGATGAAGACTCACTTATTTTTGAGTTGACACTAGCTTTAATTTAATTAATAATATATAAAGCAAAAGAAGCTATCAGATAGGTAGTTAGTTGGATATCTTTCCTCTTTTCACCAGTAGTATCCATGACGTGTAGATTAACAAATAAAAAAATCGACTTCTTTTGTCTATCTCCAGCCACATATCATATCAAAACGAAATTACATCAAACAAAACGATAAGAAAATACATTGTGTATTTCAAAAAAGAGGGATTTACAAGAGAAGAAATGGGTATAGAATAAAAGCTTATAATAAAAAGATAAGAATAAGGAGACAAGGTGGGAAAAAATAAGACACGCGAAGAAAGAATGCCACGAACCTAAGGGACGAAGAAGAGAAAGGACAGGAAAACTAGAAAAAAAGGAGGCAAAAATAGTCATAGATGCACTGGTATTTAATTTAAAAAAAAACATTAGTTATTCTATAAATTATGAAAATAAACGGTATTTATTTTTATTGTACACATTGTTTATTAATTTTTTCGCAATATCGTGGAAATTAAGTTACGTATCCGCCCCTGTCGCAGTTGTGTGTTTATTCAAGTGTGCTTTTAAACTTTGCGAATATTTTGTTTCAAAGTCGCACTAAATTGCATTTCAACAAATTTTTTTTTAAATGTTTTATTTTGTGCCTCCTCAAATTGCGTTTGGAATGACTTTTATAGTTACATTTATCGCAGCGGTAAGGTTGCTCACCCGTATGCTTATCCGAATGCTCTCTGAAATGGTTCGAGTAGTTACTTTCAAAGTCGCACAAATCGCATTTAAACATTTTTTGTTGAGAATGAATCCGTTTGTGTTTCACCAGATGACAATTAGAATAAGTTTTGAAGTCGCACTTATCGCAACTGAAAGCGTCGTTCTCCAGTATGTCTATAGAAGTGCACTTTTTAAATCTTTTCACATGATTACTTTGATAGTAACACAAATTACATTTAAACCGTTTTTGTTGAGAATGATTTCTTTTGTGTCTGGATCAAATGATATTTTGAGTGAGTTTTAAAGTTGCAGTTGTCGCAAATGAACGGACGTTCTTCGGTATGTTTTATTAAAAATGCACTTTTAAGTCATGGGAATGGTTACTTTGATAGTCACATCAAATCGCATCTAAACTTTTTTTCCGTGGATCGTGAGCATTTTTGTGACGACTCAAATTTCTTTATAGATGGTTTTGAAATCACACTTATCACAGTTGTAAAGCTGCTCACTTGAATGTTTTTCAGTTGGTGTTTCGCGTTTTAAATACATTTTGTGAGTCATTACATGCAATTCCAAAATAGTCTTTTTTCTTTAGTCTGATAACTACAATCGTGACATTCAAATAAATTCTCCATATATCTGGTAATTCGTCGATATTTAATATTCTTTAAAATGTTTCATTCCTTTGTAAACTGTTGAAGAGCGATTGTTAGAAGCCATGTAAGTACACTTATTATACTTGAAGTGATGAATAAAAAAACATGCTCGACTAAATTTTGTTTGTCATGCTTGGCGTACTTTCACACATATAACAGTAATAAAATAAGAACCTTCAGGGCATTGGGGAACGCCAGAGTTAACTAACACATATTTGGTTTCAAATAAACCTCTTTGATGACGCTTGGTGTATAAAATTCTTCTTTAACTATTGATGAAGTATTGTTTTTGCTGCTCACTTTGGTCCACTTCATTTTTCTTTGCAACTCAAACTCTTCTTTGATTTTTGTTGTATAAACTTGTTCTTTATCAATTGGTTTCTTCAACAAGTAGTTGCGGCTCAGTTTCGTTTCTTTCCTTTTTAATCCAATAACTGGTGCATTTCTTTCAATGTCGCGTTTGGTATTTGTTGTACGCAACTGTGGTCCTCATCGATGTTCAACTCCCTTTAACAGAATTGAAAGATGTAACTCATCCAACATCAACCTTTATAATAGGTACTTACTACTTTCAGTGGAATGTCCAACAACTTCGAAAGTACACCGTTGAATCGCTGTTCAGGAAAACAAAGCCGGCGTTTTCTTCAATTTCTCTAAACAAATTAGTGCATGTTATGATTATGGTTTTTTAGTCATGTTTATTTAAATATTATTGTTTATTCCAAGATTTATTGCATTTTGTGGTTAAGCGTTACCGCTTACGCCAAAAAAATTTGGATATGGTTCTTATCCCTTAAAGGTAAAATTTGTATTGTGTTTGGTCAAAGGGTTTAGAAGTCAATCACCAGATGGCGTGAAATTATATTCTCTATCCTTATTCTATAAGACTGAACGACGTTGTTTATGAAAGATTCTCGTAAAATAACGACATTCTCTATTCTATAATAAACGTACCTACCGACAATATCGTTAAAAATTGTTCGTTCGTGTACGACATCTATATGCACAGTGGGACTAATTCAAAAACTAACTGAACAAAAATAAATTTTTAGAGAAATGAAGTATTACTACATTTTTAAATTAACTAACATGAATTTATTGAAAATTAGTAAAACATAAGAAAATTTATGAAATTTAAAGGTTACGTATGGATTTTGATTTGGCGTATCGGTTCCAATTGTGCCGAACTTAAGCTTAAGTAATGCTTAAAAACATAGACACCATTGTTAAACCATAGCAATGATTGTTTTAAAGCATTGCTTAAGTTTGGAGTTACATTGGTGGAACCGGCCATAATTACTTGTTCGAAATCTTGCAATAACTTCTTCTTTCCTTCTTTTCATTTGCTGTTGGTCCTCCTACCCTCATACTTGCCACTTTTTAATCTCAAGTCGGTAGCAAATGTGTAGTAAACATTTAAAGAAACGGATCTAAGCATGAAGGGTTGAAAAACCGAAATTAAATGCTGAAATATTTACATCTTTCTCGGTTTCGCTTTGCAGATGTAGCATACCTGCGCAGAGGAGGCTGAAGTTGCAGAATTGCACACCTTACCGTCAACCATTGTCATTACCAACTTGTGTTGAACAGAAACAGATTTTACGATTTTGTTGGACAGTGAAATTTGACTTTGTAGGCTGAAAAACTTTGATTTGATTTTCAATGTATTCTATTTAATTTCTGGTTATTTCTGCAGTTTCTTTTTAAAAACTGAACGCGAATTGGCCTACAAAAGCGGGGTCGAGGATGTACGAGAATTTTGCCAAATAATCTTTCTTCAGAAGAATGTAACGATGCGTTTATTTTTAAGTATCGAACTGTCACCAAATTAATTAGAAGTAATTAATTTCTAGAATAAGGACGAGTTTGTTATGTATTTAACTGTTATTAATGTATTACGTATTATCAATTGTAAACCCAAAGCAAAGTACGATAGCGCCCCGCTAAGCTTTCGTGCGCACGCAGTCCCCTCCCGTAAGCCAGTTGCCCCACTTAAGCTAGGCCTTATAAAAGCGTGAGTTTTGCGTTAAACAGGCAGTTGGTGCCGAATACCTGTTCCGTCTGGTCCTGCCGTGAAAACTGAGTAAGTCTGCTTTCTTTTAATTTAAACCGCCAAAGATACCGCTTTGTTGCAGAGATACCGCTTTATGTTCCCGTAACTGTTCTTTCCTATCCGTGTGTTGTATTTGGGGTGACGCATTTTCGCACCTTAAGTATACCACTCAAACAGTTGTCCAGGTTGGCATAGCGCATTTTTGTGTGTAAACTTGGCCATTCCGCTTTATTGTTCCTACCCACCGTATCACTTAACCGACCGCCGCTCTGCTACATTACCGAAACCTATAACCGTCAAATCCGCTGACTGCTTTTGGGTTGCATGGTTTGTGCTTGTACTTTGATACATGCTGTTTTCTGTTTCGTATTAAATAAAGAAGTTTTTGAGTTTTAGTGTGTTCTCTTTATTTCTCCGAACTGCTTCCCGAAGACGATCAGACCTCTAGAATTTTTAACCTTTGCTGTAGCTGCCCGACAAGCAGACGGAGAGTAAACTTCGCCATCAAATCTGGCGCCCGAGATCCGTCCGCTTTTATTATTTACACGAACTAAACCGAATTGGGAAGCAAGCGTCACAAGAAGAACCGTCAACATCTTGATCTGTCACAGTCCCATTTTGAAATTAACGTAAGCGGAAGGGAATCTATTTTGTCATGAACCTGTTGCAGAACATTTTCTTGAACTGATGATATTCTTGTAGTTGTGTGGTCAAGAAGAGTCTGCAATTTAACTTCTCCAGACGTATCTGTTACAGTTACTTCAGCTGGATAATAATTCTTCTTCGCTTCTGTAACCACTTGATAAGATGGGTATATATCAGCTTTTCTTTTTTTTTTGATTGTGACCTGATCATAAGGTACTGGTGTTTAGTAAGCTTTGTGTCGAGTAATAATTAGAGAACTTCGTCTCCGGTATATGGCGCAGCAGGTTTAACTTGTGTCAAGGATCGCCTATAACCTTGCTTAATCTTTGTTGCGCGTGAAGGTGTTGTAGTGGCGTCTTTCAGTATCCTTCAGCTACGTCTCTCTTTCCTTCCGCTCTAAAACTCATTTGGGTGGCATAACTCAATTCTTCCGTTCCTACATTTTCTACTAGATCTTTTACTTTTCGATTCTTACTTTTGTCGCTGTTAGTTCCGAAACTCTTTTTTCGAACGTCCTCGACTCTGTTCGGGCATATTTTGTTTCTTATCTAGAGCAGGTAGGTCTAAAGATACTATAGACTCTGTGAGGAAAGTTTATTTCCGTCCGTCTGTAGCCGATCGTGATTTTGTGATGGAAATCTATCCAACATTCTAAAAACTGCTTTTCCAACTCTTTTGCTATGACACTTGAAAACAGACTTATAACCTGTTATATGGCTTTAGTTATGTCGACTGAACAATTCTCCAGTTGAAAAAGAGGATATTACATAGGTAGAAGTAATGACATTAGCCTGGGAACGGTCCTGATCCTTGATTAAATCAAAAAGTTGTTGTCTAGTAAATGAAAGGGAGTGGGAAAAGAAAACGAATAAAATTAAAAAGTGCAAATATGTGCAGCTAATTTTTTAAATGAGAGTTAATGAATCATTAGAGAAACTAAATCTGCAATATTTAGAGTCGGGACTTGCCAGGATTTTTTAAAAAGTCTAAGTGTTCTTTAAGCTCATTGCCGTATTTACTGTTATTACCATGCCTTTAAATTATGCAACGAATACAAAAATATATAGCAGACCCATATATCAACTTCATTTAATAGTAACTTGCAAAGACACTTCGTACAGCTGCATTGGCATTAGTTTATTCTACAGCAGAATATTGTGCTCCTGTCTGGTTAAATAGTTATCATACAAAAAAAATAGATACCCAGTTGAATTGCACTATGCGTATAATTAGTGGAACCATTAAATCTACTCATCTTGATTGGCTTCCTGTTCTTTGTAATATTACTCCATCAACATTCGACGAAAAGTAGCGTTAAAACAAGAATGAGATAAATGCCAACTTAACAAAAGTTACCAATTTGGAATGACATTGACAACCCTCCTGCTGAAGACTTAAATCTCGAAGTCCTATATGGTTGCAAGACTACTTAAGTATGGCTTTTTCTGAAGTTAAAGAGTGGAAAAATTATGGTCTGGAGTTGATGTTTTCAATAAACATCTCATTGATGATCCTACAATAAAAAGTCCCGGGCTTTGATCAAAAAGAAAATTTGGTCAAAAGTAAATCGCATAAGAACAGGCCATTCAAAATGCAACTCTATGTTGTTCAAATGGGGTGCGATTTCTAATCCAAATTGTGACTGTGGAAACGAACCAGAGACCGTTACACATATTGTAGAGGATTGTCAATTAATGAAGTTTAAAGGAGGGTTTCCAAACATTCATAATTTAACGGATGATGCAAATATTATGGCTTACGAATCTGAAGGACTGGTGCTTGAACCTGTTCAATATATGTCGTCATGCAATTTATATTTTATGTTTTTATTTAGCTTCTATAATGTTTACACACTTAATTAATATTATTACATGTAAATACTAGGGTGGGTAAGGGTTGGCATGTTTAGGTTTTAGTCCTAAACTTTGAAGTAAATGCTTTGCCAAGACGAACCAATCCACCATTGCACACGGTTTCGTCACCACACTATACAGGTTTATACTGATCTTCTGGGGCACCATACATAACACTTACATCACAATACAATATTTGTATAATGTACCATACGAATAAATAAAATAAACCTATAGAATCTTCACTCATGATGTGTTCGGTATATCTCATCTATACACTAACTAGCAGAGCACGTAAATGTTACACGTTAATGTGCTATACAAGTGGCAAAATCGACACAGTGAAAATGTAACATGAAACTGTGTTGATAAGTGCCTGGAAAGTGTCAGAATTGTACTTTTGATGCAATGTAATGCTAAAATAAACATTCAACAACACGTAGAAAATCAAAGGAATGGAACACTAAACTGCAGCGTCTTATTTAATAACGAAAAACACCAAACCAAAAACAATAGGAAGTTTATATATACTATCTGCGCATCATTACACAATTCATTGATTCTAGATGTTTATCTAAGGTTATCTGCGTGACACACAGATACTATATATAAGCGTCCTATTGTTTTAATTTTTAGTATCAGTTTGCTGATGATGATAGCTTAGCTGTTGAAACACGTGTCCGAGTAAAGGTTTCTTTTTGGTGTAGTTTTTGATGTTTTTTCGTTGTTACGTAGAAAGATGTTTGAGGTTATAATTTAATACTTGAAATTTTTATTTTTTTGTCTAGTTAGTTTTTTAAACACGGCCCACTGTGCTATAAAGCTGTCCTTGGGATTGAAAAATATTATTTGGTATGGCTTTTCGCACTGGCGACACAACTGTATATATTTAAATTTGACAAATGTATGATGAATTACAGTAATGATCAACAATAATAAAAATTTTGATGAAGGAGTTCAATGAATTACGACCGAGGTTTAACTTCATTTTTTTAAAGTAAATATATACAGGTAATTTTATTAACTGAAGTTGAACGAACATGAAAGACTATCTGTCATACATTCAAACTACAATAACACGAATTAAAAAGTATTTACAGATGGTCACTTACCGTACATAGAATTTTGAATTAAATAAAGCGCCCTCTATTTTGACAGCGAAAGTAAATACAAAAAGGTATCTACTTAGTTCTTTTAGCGCGATCTAATATTAGAAATATTCATTACACACTGTATTTTCAAAGTATATATGTGTTATTTTATTAAAGTTCATCACTTATAATGGAAGTTTAGATTTTATGGGAACAGTTTTTAAATTTTCATTTTTAGTGCGTTCGTTATTTACGTCGGATCAATCTTTTTCGTCCCGACCGTTCGTTTATTCTGTTCAGCGGTAGGGGAAGTGAATCTAAGCCGTTCTGTAATTCTGTCTAGATGCGTCCGACGTAAATCTGTTTGCTCAAAGGTTTTGAACGGATCACGTAGATTTATCTACGTTTGTGAGGTTAGAACGAAGCGGTTGTTGTCGTTACAGAACTAAAATTTAGTATGGTTGTCGTAATAAATGAGAAAAATAAATACAAGTTGTTATTATTGTTTGAGATTTTCAGATTGCAACGTAAAATGCCTGAAATCAAATTGTAATAACTGATGCGAGATTACAAATTGCAAGAGAGGAAAAGTAAGGTTAGAAAACTTCTCGACTCCGATCTTCAATTGCACTTTGGTCAGACTAATCTGGACAAATCTGTGATCACGTGACTAAAACATCAGTCGACTCCGCGAGGTAAAAACGAACGCATTATTTGATAGCGCATTTTGTTTACGCTACTTGAGGTGAACATACGGTGAGCGGTTCGATTCTACGCAGTTTGTCAGACGACGTCACAACTGCTTCAGTAGCGTATTGGGAGTGTGGCGGTATCCGCTTATGTTCTCTGAATGAACCCATTGCTAAAAGCATCCTGAGAGGATTATATAGTTATTATATTTGGGGTGAAAAATTTTCGCGTCTTAAGTACAACCTCAAACCGTCGTCCAAGTTGGCATAGCGCATTTTCGTGTATCAACTTGGCCATTCCTTTTCCTTTTTCCTATCCGTGTGTTGTATTTGGGGCGATGCATTTTCGCTCCTTAAATACACCACTCAAACCGTTGCCCGGGTTGACATAGCGCATTTTCGTATGTCGACTCGGTCACTCCCACTACCTTCCGCATCCCTTAACAGACTGCCGTTTTGCTTATATACCGTCACCTTCATCCCTAAATTAACCGCCGCTTTGCTTATATTACCGAAACCCTCACCTCTATAACCCTCAAATCCGCTGACTGCTTTTGGGTTCCATGGTTTGTGGTTTACTTTAATATATGCTGTTTCTCTGTGAAACTAATAACTTGTTTCGTGCTAAATAAAGAAGTTTTAGGTTTTATTGTATTTTTTTATTTCTCCGAACTGCTTCCCTTTACACGATTAGAACACTAGAATGTTTATCCTCCACTGTACCTGCCCGACGAGCAAACGGAGAGCAAACTTCATCATCAAATCTGTCGCCGAGATCCGTCCGCTTTTGTTATTTACCGAAACTAACCGAATTGGGAAGCAAGCGTCACAATGGTGAGAAACTCAAATATGAACTTAGTTTTTTGTTTAATGTTATAGGACGCCACATACAGTGTTGTTTCTGAATTTAGTTAACCATAACTTTTTGTGTCGCATTGTATGCCATTTTTGACTAGGCAGACCCATTCTCTATTCAATTTAACATACAAAAGATACTCTTAGCATTAGTCGCTAAAAACGGGTTTGAAGTTAAATCTGCGTTGGATTTTTTTTTGAGCATTTCCGAGTTTTTGAAAAATTTGCCAAAAAAATGCTTGTTTAACGTCATGTGCTTTTTACATTATCACATCACTATAACCAAATTAGTGAAAATTTGATAAAAATGATAATTCGCAAAAATGTGCTGCATCTTTACTCTGCGGCCGCAGTACAATGGAATAGTAGACACATTCATAGCAAGCATTTAAAAACAATTGAGCGGTTTCCAGTCATGACAGTTGATATAAAAGAAAACAGGTAGCAACAAGCTTGGCTTCCCGGATCACCAGATCCATTGCATTATTTTCAGTAGGGTCACTTGAAATCGCTAGTTTACAAAACTCCAGTACAAAATGACAAAGATCTAAGAAATATGATATTTGAATCGTATGCCATTATTAATCAGACGCCAAGTATAAAGCAAATGAATATATGCGTTGCGTTGAAGTAGGCGGTGGTCATTTTCAGCAATTATTGTAAATGTTATTAACTAGTTTAGTCTTGTAAATGATCTAAGTTTGTTACCTGATAATACAATCAATAAAAGAAACATTTTTTCGCTTATTTTTCGAAAACTCAAAATGATCCAACTTAAAAAATCCCAACGCAGGTTTAACTTCAAATCAGTATAAATCTAAAATGTCTGCTATTAACAACAAATACTGAGGGTGTTTTTGTATGTCAAATTGAATGCAGAATATGTCTGCGTAGTCAAAAATGACATACAGAACGACACAAAAAAGTTATGATTAATTAAATTCAGGAACAACACTGTATGTAGCGTCCTCTAACATGAAACTACAAACTAAGTTAATGTTTGAGTTTTAGTGTTTGAGTTAATAATTGGAATCCACAATGATGAAAGTTCGAAACCACTATCTCGATTGAAATAGTTCGGATGCTTAATGTTTTCTACACTCTCCCTGATTTTTCTATTGAAAAAGAAAGAAGATTTGGCAATCAAAGCGGAATTATCAAAATCTATTTTGGTCCCAGTATCGAAAGTGTTTTAACCTAACACAACGGTGATGTTCCGAAATACGTGTACTAATAGAACGACCATTTTGACCTATGTACACTACACCACATGAACAAGGATTACGATATAGACCTTGAGAAGAGAGAGTCGGAAACTTATCCTTAGGGGAAGGTAAAACTTGTGAGATTTTGTTAGAAGATGTAAAAATAGGTTTAGTGCCGTTTTTTCTAAGAAGCTTTCCAATTTGATCTGTAACCTTGTGAATGTAAGGAAGAAACGCTAAACTTGTTTCTGACGTGGTAGAAGAAATCTCGAAAAACTAGAGATTCAACAACAGACCATTTTTGAGCATAATGATTGTGTGAAGAGCCATGTAAGTATCTGCCAGAATGAGTGGGTTTGCGATACACCAAATGACCTAATTTGCCTACACACCATCATCGTGCTCAAAAAAGGTCTGTTGTTGAATCTCTAGTTTTTCGAGCATTTTCTATATGCCAACCCAAGAGTCTCAATTTGGAATTGCGTCATCTAACTAATACTCTCATTGCTAACGGTTGCAAACAAGTTATCCAAAACGTCAATAAACGCCACTCCCTTCCTCGCCCTCAAAGTTGAAAAAAGATTTCTTCTACCACGTCAGAAACAATTCCAGTTTACATCTTGCCTGTCGGATCCACATCAATTCTGCAGATCTTTTTATATCGTCTGTCCATCGCATTGGTGGACGTCCCCTAGATCTCTTCCCTAAATAGGGCCTCCATTTCAGTATTGTATTGGTCCACCTTTCATCTTTATATCTGGCCACATGGCCGGCGTAGTTCAACTTTAATTCTGCCACTACCTCGGCAACGTCTTTTATTTTTGTTATGCCTCTTATCCAAGTGTTTGTTCTGTGATCTTTTAGTGTTATGCCTAACATTTGGCGCTCTATTGCTCTTGTGTCACTTTAATTTGTTCATCGAGTGTTTTGTGAGAGTCCACGTCTGAGCTCCGTATGTCAGAACGGGTCAAATACTCTAGAACGTAGATGCATCGGTATATTTTTATTTTTAGTTGTCTTACTTAATTTCCCAAAGGCAGCCCAAGCCAGTCTTCTTCTTCTATAAATTTCTATTTTTGATTTTCCCTTTCAAGTTTTATCATATGTCCTAAATAAACATAATTCTCCACTTCTTCCAGTTTTTGATTTTTAATTTTTATTTTTGTTCTAGGGAACTACTACGCATAACTTTTGTTTTTGTTAGTTCATGTTTAGACCGATTTCATTTGATGCTTTGTCCAACTCTGTTAACATATTCTGGAGTTGTTCGGGGGTTTCTGCGAGTTGTTCACATATCACCTAAAAACATTAATAGTAACGAACGATAAGTATAAAGCGATTCATTTTATGTGGAAAATTATAATTTTTACTTGAATGTGAGCATGAACTTACTATGTTTAATTCTTTGGTTAATAACATCTCAAAAGGCTTGGATTCTTAATGAACCATAACGTGGTTTCAGATTTACCAAAATTATAATTTATAGAAAATAATATAATTCTTACAAATACAAATAATCATGAGTAGCGTTGGGTGCACGACTTTGCGATATTTAAATATTGTGGTTACAATCTTATTTAATTTTTAATACAGAAATTTTATATGCTAAATTAACTAACCTGGTAACTATTCGATGTGTGTGTTTACGTACAACCTCTCGAAATTCGCCGGCTTTGCTGAACTATTTCCTTTATCGTTCCATGTCTCTTTTAATTGTTTAAACAACTACGCTGGCTTTATCAACAATACGCAGGCTTATTTAATGTAAAGAATATTGGCAAAAAGTTGGTGAATGTTTACATCTCTATGTAACACCGATATTGGCAAAGTTGGCAAAATAATGTAGAGCTTATATAGTGCCGAGGTTGTGTTCTACTGGGGTTAAGTTCAGTATATTTCTTGTTGAATTTTTTCGAAAACAGGACGTATGTTTTTTAATTTGCATTATTAGTTTCATTGTACCTTAACACGTTTCAATAAAAATTGGGAAAACAAGTATTTTAATAATCTGCAGCACAACACTTCTTTTAAATTGTCGAAGAACATTTTTAATAATTGTTTCTTGCACGGACTCAAATTTACACTTCCATCGTACTCTACTGCCGAGAGTGTCTTCCTTTTCCGATATATCTTCTTTACATCCTGAGATATATTTATTCTATCTTACTACTAGACCTTACGCCTATATTTACATCTATACATTCCAATTATGACATCATACAATCACTGCAATATGATTACTAAATAAATGAGTCAATCTACAAAATATGTACAACAACAAATATGTTCGATTTAAAATAGGGATGACAAGTATATTTTGAACGATAAACTTCATTAGAATCTATATTTTTCTTCTTAGAACTCCAGAAATTGGGTCATGTTCTTTTGGATTTATAAAAACAAGCCTTAATAATAACGTTATATCTTTTTCAAAAAGCATTTTACATAAACTAAAATGATTGAAAATAAGATTTTCTAGTATTCATCCTAATTATGTTTAATCAAAAAATATACATATTATTTCTTTTATAAAATGTACTGATAAATAATAAATTAAATCACTATATGTTCTAATAGAAGAATATTAATAACTACAGACTGTAGTTACTATAAATTTAACATTACCCAAGATAACCAAAAAAACTTATAAACCAATTTTAAACACTAAGCTTAAACTGCATCGTAACTAAACACGAACATAAATAAATCATTTTTCTGAATTCGTCTGACATACGAAGAATAAGCACTGTCGCGATTTTTTTCTTTAAAGCGTCACATCTTATTTGACAGCGCATTTAGCTTGAGACCATCAATCTTTGACGTCCATTTAGAAAAATATCTATAAAGCTGATTTATTTATGAATCGATAGTTTTACAAACTTAGATTGGTTGTTTAGTTAATTTAGAATGCATCCAGCCCCTTTGGAGTAAACTGGACAAGTTTGCATTATACAATTAGCATTTCACTTTCTGAATTTCTATGTTGATTCTCTGGACAAGGAAGCTAGCCGATCTGGATTCATTTGTGATTCCTCTCATTTGAATTTCTATTTCTCTAACTATTATGTTTTTGTATTTATAGCCGTTAACTTTAATAATTACCACGATCTAGTATAGAACATTTATTCTCGTACTTGTGCACCGCCATGAGGTTCGTCCGCAGATGCCGCGTATGTGTACGCCAACGGGTACATATATAAATATACATGGTACTACATAATATTATATACATCACACATCTTACCCCTAATTTGAAAAACATTACAATAAACTCTTATGTGCTTACATAGTCACTTAAAAATCTAGGTTTTCTTACAATTCTTTTGGACGTACCATACCAGAAATGTTAGAGCTTGACTCAATATTTACATAGGATGGTTCAGGTACAACTGTAGTTTCCGTCGCTGTCAAGGAGGCTCTACTAGATTCACCTGTTGTCTCTGAAACCTTTCTTAAAACTTGTTGCGATTTAGGAGTAGGTTTAGGTATAGAGGAGATCGAAACTTTGTGTTCGTCGTTGCCTTGTTTAATAACGTGGTTTTCTTCATTTGCGGGAATTTCACGCAGTCTAATTTGGTTGGGGTGTCTTTTCCATATATGGCCACTATCAAGTTTACAGAGATAGGTTGCCTTACCCATAGACTTAACGATAGTTGCGTTCGCCCAAGACTTTTATTGTTTCTGTAGTCCCTAACTATTATAGGTTGGTTCAGACAAAAATTCCTCGTTTTATTTGTAGCTGGTAAGTTAAGGTTTTTCCGAAATCTTGTTAGTAAGTCTAGTTTTATTTTTAATTTACGATTAAACATTGCTTGAGCAGGGGATATTTTGGTCGTTGTATGTGGGGTATTCCTATATGTTAGTAGGAACCTAGATATTAGTAACGAAGTCGATAGTCCTTTGTTTTTAGGGTCAGTTATCGCGGAAGTTAATTTATTTTTAAATGTTTTGACTGCATTTTCAGCAAGTCCATTACTTTGGGGATTATACGGCGAAATTGTGATATGTTTAATACCGTTTTGAAAGAAAAATTGTTCTATGGATTCTGAAACAAAAGATGGTCCATTATCTGACACAATTGTTGATGGAATTCCAAATCTAGAAAAACAGTCTCTTAATTTTTCAATGGTTTCGAGTGAAGTTATCTTCGACATTTGGTATATTTCAGGCCATTTTGAGAAACTGTCTACAAGTACTAAAAATTGTTTGTCGTTGTGCTCGCAAAAATCTATATGAACAGTTTGAAATGGTTCGACAGATTCTGGCCATTGTATGTGACATTTAGGAGGTTCTGGTTGTACGATTAAACAACTGTGACACGATTTACACATGTGTTCAATATCCGCGTTTAGTTTTGGGTACCATAAATATGCTCGTGCAAGGGATTTTGTTCGAACAATGCCTTCATGCGAAACATGTAATTCATTCAGGATATCATTTTGCAACGATTTGGGTATTACTATGCGATGACCATAAAATAAACAATCATTAACAATATCTAATTCATGTTTTTGTCATAAAATGGTTTTAAATTGTCGTCAATTTTAGAAGGCCAATTTTGTTTTAAATAACTACATACTTGCATTAGTATTTTGTCTTTGAGTGTCTCTGTTCTAACTTTTCGTTGTCAATGGGAATTTCGACATTAGAAAATATATGTTATTATACTCTGGTTCGTCAGAGTGTCATGGTCTGGTAAAGGTAACCTAGATAGACAGTCTGCTACTGTATTATCTTTCCCTTTATGTGTTGAATGTCAAAGTCAAAATTTGATAAATACAAAGCGAATCTTTTGATGCGATTAGCATACAATTGATTAATTTCTTTCGTTTTACCAAATAACGCGAGTAATGATTTTTGGTCTGTTTTCAATGTAAATTTATGCCCATACAGATACTCTTGAAATTTTTGACTCCGAAATAACATGCTAAACTCTCCTTATGAACAGTAGAATAATTCTTTTCTGCCTTTGTATACGTTCTCGAAACATAAGATACCGCGCGCTCAGTATTGTCATGCATTTTATGGGTTAGTACCGCAGCTATGCCTTTTTCTGAAGCGTCACAAGTTAGTATTATCGGTAGTTGAGGATTGAAATACGTTAAAACTTTATCAGATATAATTATTTCTTTAATACTGGTGAATGCTTTTTCGCACTCTTCACTCCATTGAAATTCTGAATCCTTTTTAATAATTTATATAAAGGTGACATGATGTTAGCTAAGTTATGAACGAATTGACTATAATAATTAGTCATACCGATAAATGATCGTAACTCTGAAACATTTACTGGACGGGAGCTGCAACAATAGCTTTGATTTTGCTTGAGCTTTTGATAAACCGTCTTTAGTTAAATCATGACCCAAATATGAAATTTTATTTTGCAAGAAAGTGCATTTTCTATGTTAATCGTTAAACCTGCGTCTTTCAAGATTACCAAAACATTTCTTAGTGTATTTAGATAATTATCGTCTTGTTTGTGACCTATTAAGATGTCGTCTTGAAAAGTAAACACGTTATCTACACCTTGAAATAGCTGGTCAATATGTTTTTGGAAATAAAAACTTGCGCATTTGATACCAAATGGCATCCGGTTAACTTTATATAAGCCTCTATGGGTGGAGATTGTTACAAGTCTTTTAGATTCGTCATTTAATTTGAATTGCATGTATGCATCAGCTAGGTCAATTTTTGAAAATTTTACACTACCAGATAAATTAGCAAATATTTGGTCAATTCTCGGCAATGGGTAATAAATGTCAACTAAATTTCTATTTAACCCTATATAGCTACCACAAATTCTTACTGTGCCGTTCTTACGAAGGACAGGTACGACATATGAGCTCCATTCGGTTGATACTGTAGGAGATATGATTCCTTGTTGCTCCAGTCGGTTCAGTTCATACTCCATTTTTGCTTTCAAGGCTAACGGTACAGGTTTGGGTGGTAAGTGTACAGGAATCGCATCAGGTTTTAACTTCAATGCAATGTCTGCATATTTGAAACATCCGATTTTGTTCGTGCATACGCTCGGGAATTCTTTCAGTAGCATATCCTTGACAGTAACTGAATCCACAGCGTTTATTCCTGCAGAATTAAAACATATATTAAATTCATGTATAAAATCTCTGCCTAACAACCCAGTTATTGCTTTGGCTATGACATAAATTTTGATTTTTTTGTACATGTTATTATATCCTAATTCTATTTCAATATATCCTTCTGGTATAATAGGTTCACCTGTGTACCCTTTGAATGACATTGACGTAGATTGTAACTTATAGTTTGACAGATAGTCATTGTAAAACTGGGTATCTACAGCAGTGATTGCTGATCCTGAATCTAATTGCATTTTAAATGATTTATTATCAATAAATATTGTGACTTCAATTGGTTTAGAGATAGAATTAATGTTATAAATTGGTTCAATCTGTAAACCTTGTTCACATTGTTCAGGTTCATTTTCAATGTTATTAATTTGTTTGTTTCAACATTTTTATACTTACATGCTGTTATGAGATGCCCTGTTTTACCGCATGCATTACAATTATAGCCTATGTACTTACAAATACCCTTATGTTTTTATTACAACATGGGCACTTATTTTGTTGTTGCTTCTGATGGTTAAATGGAACTGGTGCTGCTTCGGGTCTCCTTTGATCTTGTGAAGATGTTGCTCGGTTGTGTTGTTGATAATCATGCCGCTTCTGATACTGCATCGGTCGTGATGTATGTCTCCTTGTAGCTATAGCATTCACATTACCACGTGCGTTGTTGATTGAGGTTTCTTTTGATGTAGCAATGGTAAGCAATTCTAATACGGTTTTCTTATCGGGTTCTTCTTCTACTAATTTATCCAACACGGACCCTTGTTTCATACCACTGATGAATTTATCCGCTAGGATACTTTTCAAATTGGTTCCAAAGTTACAATTGACTGCCAATTTTTTATTCTAGCAAACCATTCGTTGCTGGTTTCTTCAGTAGTTTGGGTGGATGAATAGAAGTTGATACGCTCCCGGTAGACGTTGATTTTCGGGTTAAAATGCTCTTTTAGTAAATTTGTGATGTCCTCATATTTTTGATTGCGGTGCATCCGGGTAACATAAATCTCTTAGTGTAGAATAAATTGAATCGCCAATGTGACTAAGCAGTAATCCAATTTTAATGCTTTCATTCTCGATTTTATTTGCTGTGCAAAAGTGGTTTAGGCGTTCTTCGTACAGGATGAAATCAGCGGTTGCGTCCACGTATTGCGGAACGATGCCGACATATGTAGCCATTTTCGTTTTTATAATTGCTCGTTATTTTACAATTTTATAAACTTTTTAAACTACATTCATATACGTATTTAACACCTATCCATCCTCGTCGCCATGTATTATGTTTTTGTATTTATAGCCGTTAACTTTAATAATTACCACGATCTAGTATAGAACATTTATTCTCGTACTTGTGCACCGCCATGAGGTTCGTCCGCAGATGCCGCGTATGTGTACGCCAACGGGTACATATATAAATATACATGGTACTACATAATATTATATACATCACACTAACTAACCTCTTTACTTCGTGTTCAAACGATCCTAATGTTTCAACTCCAAAGAGGGCAATATGATATTGCATAGTTAGCGTGTTATATCTTTTGACTTCTCTTTTTCCCGATAATCAGCAGCACTACCAGCTGTCAAATTTAGATAAGAATTAGCCATTGTGTGTGCACATGTGGCATCCCAAACCATAGGTTTTCCTAATTTGTAGGAACAAGTATTATTCACCCGCGATCTTTTATCTACTGACTGCAACCCTCGGCCTACTCAATGTTGATGGGATCTTTGCAGCTGTAAGAGCTCTATGAATGATGAAATTAATGGCATTGTGTCGTGCCCACTTCGCCATTACCTTCCGACAAGTCAACGCATGCATTCCATAGGCATCGGCAACATTTCCACAATGCATGTGTGTGGACAAAAACCTTCAATCAATCAATCGAAACGCAGAATCTTTCATTAAAGTGCCTAAATGAGGCGAAGAGATAGCATTCAACCAAGTGCCTGAGTCAGGTCTGAACATAAATAATCTAGCTGTCTCGACATCACTTTCTGCTTGTTCCATTAGGTATTTTATATCTTTATAGCACACCTGTAACAAACCATACATACTAGATTGGGTTGAAAATTTCATTTCAATGTAAATACATCGTTTATTATCATAAAATTGTAATTAGCGCAAAAACTATTGCACTTGGATAAGAGAACTCCTAATACCATATGAAAGAGAATTATATTTTCTATAAGATGGCCCAACAAAATACTGGTGTTCTATTTAAGATAAGCAAGATAATCTGCTTTCAATATATTCATAATGGCACTTGAATTATTGAACACCTTGTGAAGTATTCCAAAATTTGTACTGTGGCTGATGAAGTGATGAGTTCTTCGATTTTATCTTGCATCGGAGAATAGTTTTTTTTAAATAATCAAAATATCTGAATAACTGTAATAGGTAGGTAGAAGATCCCTGAAAAAAGTAGCTTATTTTTTCCGTAAAATTCAAAATCGTCGTCAAATACAGAGTGTTCCCTATAAGAAAAAACATAACTTTAGAATGCGTCAGTTGTTTTTGAACAACCCTATATATTTGAAAATATTTTCAGTTTGTAGCTCTTATCAACCTACATGATATTACGTTTGAATAAATTCGAAATAAAGAAAGACGTGGACGTGAAAACCCGTGCCGTTATTGATGGGGCACCGTGTATAATACAAGGTAACACTATAATGTAAAATACTCTTTACTAAAAGCAATTGTAAAAATAATTCTGTATTAGCGCTATCTACAATTTGTAACGGAAACTAAATTTCAAGCATTCTCATTTACGTTTAGGGTCTATAAGTGGTTTGTGACATTAATACCCGCTGTATCATCAACAACCGCGCCATCTATGGTTAAGAGAAACACTATAATTACGGTTTTACATGCCCATATGAGTTTTCCGACCGTGGATGGGACTAATGTTTTGCTACAACAAATATTTAAATGAAGTTGACATATTTTTCCGGAACTTTGTTTGCTTTGGTGCCCTGTAAAGAAGTAAACAATTTAATTTTCACTCTATTACCAAAATGTTCGTGGTTTAAGAGAAGAAATCCACAGAATCATAATTCAATTTCTCAACTAACCTATCCAATTATAGCTCTACAGAAACTTGGCTAGACTCCTCAATCGGCAGTCAGGAAATCTTCCCCTCTTTTGTACACTGTTTATCGTTCTGATAGAAACTTTTCCTTATTTTAATATACTAAGGAGGTGGAGTACTCATTGGCGTTAGCAATAAATATGAATCTATAAATGTTCCTCTTGATATTACTTGTCTACATAATTTATCAACAAACGTAGACATTGTTGACGCAATAAATAAAGTTAAAAGAATCACTATTTTCGTCAGTGTATATATATATATATATATATATATATATATATATATATATATTTAAGCAACTTTGCTCGAGAATTGGTATGTAAGGTAGTTACATAGTCCATTCTTCATTAATTATAGCCAAATATAACAGTTGGCAAGTATAAAAATTTCGAATCGCCTGCAGTAAAGTGCATGTAAGAGGTTGTACAATTGCCTTTTAAATGTAATTCACTTACTAGTGAGTGCAAGTAATTTCAAAAATTGAAGAAAGTCATGTATTGCAAGTCCTAAAAACAAATTAAATGCAATTTATGCTGCAGGCCCTGATTACATACTTCGTTTCTTATTAAAAGATTGTGCTAGGTGTTCTCGCGTCTCCTCTGATCACTTATGTCTAAAAACAAGCACATTTCCAACTATTTGGAAAACTTCAGCGGCCCCAGCCCTGTGCACAAAAGGCAATCGTCTGGATATTTCAAACTTTAGTCACAGATTAATGATGTGGTGGGTTAAGACAGATGCGAAACTCGAGTTGTAGAGATTCTTTGCGCATGTGCGTTAATTCTCCATTTTATTGTTGGTGTTGTAAACAACAAACGATTTATACGCTTCAATATTTATTTATTATTGTCTAATTTTATCGTGTTTAGGACATAATGAGTATTTAGAAGTGTTTATTAGTGCAGTGCGGTACTACACCCATGTTTACACTTTTAAACCTTATTTGTGTTGGTGTACCTCAATTTATTAATTATTATCTATTTCGTCTCGTATTTATGACTTATTAGTGTTTAGTAGTATTTATTAGTGTTTGCTGTTTGAAAACGTCCCTACGTGTTTTGCGATTGTAGTGTAAAATGTCTGGTAGGGTCGTAGGAACTTGGTGTATGGTTCCCCCTTGCAAATCAAACACTAAACAAAAGTTGTTTGTGTTTTTTGGCCTGCCCACAGAACCTGAAAGGTAAATAATATATTAATGGTTATAGTTTGGAATAGAAATGTTTTTATTAAAATTAAAATATAGGTTTTTTTTGTTTTCACAAACGGTTTTGTTCACTCAATTTTCCAATTATTTATTGTTAGTGTTAAAGCAATAAAAAATCCGATATCAACAAGCATGAAGTTTACTTGTTCATACATTCAGTGTATAGGCAATTTTAAAATTCCCGCAAAAATAACACCAACAAAAATATGGCGTCTTGTTTGGAGGTCATAAAATAATGACCCCAAAACATCAAACAGACCGACACAGAGTTTCGCATCTGTCTTAACCCCACCACATCATTAATCTGTGCTTTAGGCCTATTGCAATTATCTGTAATTTTGCAAAAGTTTTTTAAATCCTTCTTCATAATATTCTGTATCCTGCAGTATGTAAACAATTAACCATTCATCAACATGGTTTTATGAAAGGACTCCACTGTCACCAATCTTTTGAGCATAACCCAAACTATTGCGGATTTCTCAAAAGCTTTCGACAAACTCGATCATAGTATATTACTAAATAAATTATCCAAATTTGGTTTATCCCAGGCATTATTAAAGCTGTTTTTGTCGTATTTATCAAATAGAACGCAATATGTTGTTTGTAATGGTTATAAATCGCAGGATTACTTAACTACTTCTGGTGTGCCTCAAGGATCCAACTTAGGTCCCCTGCTGTTCAACATATTTATAAATGACATTTTAGATGGGATTGATGTTGATGCACTGTTATATGCAGATGATATGAAGTTGTTTCAAAGAGTTACAAGTATTAGTGATTGTTATTTTCTACAAGATAGTTTAAATCGCATTGTGAACTGGTGTCGTAATAATATGCTACACTTAAATTCTACTAAATGTACTGATATGTCTTTTCCTTAAAACCAGAACTTCTTCGGCATGACTATAACATTGACATTTGACAATGGTTTACAGAGTTGGGGTAATCATTGACCCTAAACTGTCTTTCTATACCTCACATTAATAATATTGTATCTCAAGTTAGCCGAACTTGCAAGATGCTCTAGTGACTTTACTAACCTGTATTTTTGAAGCATTTATTCATTGCATTAGTTCGTCCAAAGCTGGAGTACGCATCCATAATATGGTATCTCTGTACGGTATACAAATAGTTTGCATAGAATCTGTACAAAGACGATTTTAAAACTACTGAGTTTCAAAATGGATAAAGTATACTCAAACATAAGCATCTCACATGCTAGTTTACTGCAGAGACATTCTCTCAAACAGTCTTATGGTGAGGAGAGAATAATTTTCCCATTATTCTTTTAAATAAAACCGTTGTAATCATATTGATTGTCAGTCTCTACTAGAAACTTAAATACGCACTTACTTGGCATATTTAATTCTTCTCCCAGACAAATTAAATCATATACTTAATCCGGAATTTGTAGTTCGTTTAACCACTTTATTAGTATCTGTTTAATATTTGTCTTGTAATTTAATAATTTTCTGGTGCTCTAATTTGTAATGGGTAACTGTTAACTAGAGTTAAATAAATAAATAAATAACTTAAAAAGTCTTATAAAACTATTTTTATATAAATAGATAACCAACTATTCTTAATGCACGTCTACCATGTGAGTATTTTTGTATTAATTTTTTAGTTGTTTTCAGATTTTTTAAATAATAGTTTTTATTACAAATTTTAAATCCGTTATCATGCTTTACAATTTACTTAACTTATATATGAGTAGAGCTGTAATCCAAGTGAGAGTAATAATATGTAAGGTAATATGTTCCGCCACTGGAATTATGAAAATGGCGACATGTTATAAACGTTAGCGGGTGATTTGTATTTTGTTGATTAAGCTGTAAACAATGTCTGAAATAACAACAATGACGTGCAGAATTTGTTTAAATAAAATTAAGCAAGAACCTGAACTTAAATTTCACGATTTAATCCATAAGTCTCAGTTAGAGTTTCCATCGGAACAAGTAAGTATGACCCTATGATGTTGGTTTATTTTTACCATTAAATTTTATTGAAGGATGTTAGCATCACAGACAACCCAGTTGCTTGCAATAAATGCAAGGTAGAGACCGATACAGTTTACGAGTTGCATCTATATTCCGTTAAAGAAGAAATCAAACAGGAGTTCATCAAAGACGAAATTAAGACTGAAGACATTGTCGATGATGTGTTATTTAACATGGACAACCGTTTAGCTAGTGAAGAAAGCATTTTGGTAAACATTTTTTATTATTGTGACCAATGCAGTTACGCACTAACGACAAAAAAATTTAACCAACCACGTTTTTACTCACCGTTTTAAATGTATTCAGTGCAGTTACACAACTCCTGATCATTCATCTTTAAAAATCATGAACAAGAACACTTCATGATCAAACCTTTACAATGTAACGTTTGTAATTACACTTGCATAAAAAGTTATTTGTTAGATAAGCATATGACGTCACATGTTGGTGCTCAACTTGATATAAATGAAGAGAGTTGTCAGCAGCAGCTGTTGCAGACGAGTAAACGTTCATTTGAATGCCATGATTGTGGTTATCAGACTATCAACAAAATTAATTTAAAATTTCATGTGAAGACTCATAAAAAATTATGCAATTTAAATGTGAGCAATGCAACCTGGACATGTACTCTAAAAATGGATTGAAATCTCATATGTTAACAACACACAAAGTTTCATTAGAAATACATGCAAAGAATAGTAAACAAAAAATGTGCTTGAATTCAAAGGATTTGGTTGAACGATTTTTCAGCTGCGACAACTGCCACTACAAAACTAACAAAAAATCTCATTTGAAGCGCCACAAAAAGTGCATTTAAAGCCGTTTAAATGCAAACAGTGCGATTATAGTTGTAACGTTTTAAATTTTTTAACAAAACACTTGATGAATCATCCAGGTGAACGTTTCAGCTGTGACAAGTGCGATTACAAAACTAACTATAAATCCCATTTGCGGCGCCACAAAAAAGTGCACTTGAAGCCGTTTAAATGCAGTTTGTGCAATTATAGTTCCTACGTTTCAGATTATTTAACAAAACACTTGATGAAACATTCAGGTGAACTATATTTTAGCTGTGACAAGTGCGACTTCAAAAACTAATCATAATTATAATTTGAAGCACCACAAAAGTATACACTCTAAAGAAAAAGCATTTAAATGCAACTTGTGCGATTATAGTTGCAACTTTTCGAAGAATTTAAAAGCGCATTTGATGAACCATTCAGAAGAACGATCTTACAGCTGTGACAAGTGCGACTACAAAACTAACAGAAAAACCATTTTCACCGCCACCAAAAAAGTGCATTTAAAGCCGTTTAAATGCAGATTGTGCGATTACAGTTGCAATTTTTCATGTTATTTAACAAAACACTTGATGAAACATTCAGGGAACACGTTCAGCTGCAAGTGAATACAAAACCAACAACAAATCTTTCAACTTTCCAAAGCCACAAAAATATCCATTTTGAAAAAAAAAACTTTTAAATGAAGTGTGTGCGATTATAGCGTGCAACTTAAAAGTGCACTTATTTAAACATGAAATAACTGTTTAAATGCATTTTGGTCAATACTATGTTTAGAGAATCGAAACTAGGTATAGTAATAAATAAAGAAAATATAATATTTAGTATCGTTAAATGTAGAAATTATATTTATTACATTTATTTAATATTTCTTACGGATATTATTATTTTTTGTTATGATTATTATTATAAATATTAATATTGGTTTATTTAATAATCGCACAGTTTAGAAAATAAATATTTTTAGTCAAAGTGACCATGGGAAATTGCTGGAAATTATTTTCAAGTTCGTAGATTGACTAGAACTAGAAATACAGGGTGTTTCTCGTATGAAATTAAGATGGGTCATTTCTATAACGAAATTCTCCACTACTCAGATCATTTATTATGTTCATTTATGACGTTGGAGCAGCCGTTATTATTTAGGATTTAATGTTTCTGTTATTTCTAATCTATATTTCCCGTAATTAGGTGTGCGTCACCTGTTGGAAATAAACACATTATTATTATTATAACAGCTTGTAGTTTTTTTTTCATACCTTTTAACAATATTTATCTATAATTAAGTACTTTTAAATTATATTTTCCAAAACGTATCTGCTGTAACGTAGCGAGGTGTAGATTGAATTGTTGTATACCATGTCTGTGACCCTCGAAAACGTGTTATGGGTGTGAAATGAACTTAGGCAGGTGAAAGATGACCCATTTTTAACGTTTAGTGCATGAATTTGGTGAAAAATTCGTTTCTTCAGAGAAAAATTCTAAAATAAAACGTTGACTTTACCAAAGCCTCTTCTCCGAGTAAAACGCATTTACGCACCAAAACTTTCAAAAGACGTTAATTCGTAAATACTCACTGCAGTGTGATTACTTTCTCAATAATTACATTATTATAAATAATGTGAACAAGAAAATCATGTCTTACAAACAAATTTTTGTTAATAAACGTTATATTAATTTAACCTCATCTAGACTGGTTTTTGAATGTTTTAACACACTCAATACCCTGGCAGGTCAATACAAGCTAACTGTAGTCTGGGTGCCTGGCCATTTTAGGGAACATCAAAACTGACAAGCTAGCGAGGCAGGGAGCCACAACGTCTTTCGTTGGGCCAGAACCAGTCTTGGGCATATTAAAAAAGTCGAGTCGCCTAGCAGTCGGCGAATGGACTCGCAAAGAACATAAGGCATACTGGACATCAAGACAAGGCCTGATACATAGTAAGTGTATGATTATAGAACCTTACGTGAAACTAACGGCTAAACTACTAATGTTAAGCCGGGCACAGTTAAAGATCACGGCAGGGCTTCTAACGGGTCACGTGGCCGTCAAAGAATTCACTGGCGACACTAACTGTCGACTATGTGAAAAAGCTCCCGAAACAGTACTGCACTTATTGTGTATTTGCAAGGCGCTGGACAATAAAAGACAGCTTATATTTTGGGCACAACAAAATGCTACCAAAGAGTTAAATACGTATCCAGCCAACGACCTGCACCTATTAGTGCAGGGTATTGAATTTGGATACGTCGATTTAACAACCAAAGGAAGTACAATAAGCCTTTTAGGCTGCGGTGCATTCGGAACCACATTGATAGACGGCCTAAGGGGAAAAAAACCTTTAAGCGTTTACGGTGAGTCTTCTTTCTTATAAACTGCAAGTCGGTGTTTTCTAACATTTCAGGATTCCTCCTTTTCTAGCGGCTGTTATCATTGATTCAACATGAGTGTCTTTTTCTCACTCTTCGTTCGACCAAGCCGCCTCGGGTTTAGTTGCGGACTATGTAAAACTTGCTCTTGCAAATATCTGGGTTATGTTTGTTAATTACTCTATAGACTTCACAATTTATACAATATACAGTGTGTGTCCATTTAGTGTGTAATTGTTTCATTATGTGCTTTCAGAGTACTTGCACGAAATAGTGTGAGCAGGCTTCCCAAATAGACTAGAAGTTGCACTTTTAAAATATTTTCATATACATACAGGGTGATTTTTAAAACATCCCGAAAAAGCACCCGCAAAAACGTCGCCGTACTCCAGAACTAGTATTGTTTTTCTTTTACAAAACCTTCCACTGCAACAAAGGGTTTAGGAGTTTCTAACCACCTGGCGTACTTCAGATAATAGTTATTTTATTTGTTATCAGTTAGTTACTATTAATATTATATTGGCATATGTAATTGTGTAATTCTATAGTTTCTTTCTTTGTGTGTAATAAATGTAAACTGAATATGTTTTGAAACATAATCAAATATTCTGATTCGAAAGTGGTTAAACCAAAAAGTTTTTTCATTAATAAACAATCAAAACAAAACTAAAACAACATAAACACTACAGTTTCATTTAAATGAAGCGATTAAAAAATCATCACAAGTGTAATGAAACAAATGATCGAAACTGTGCTTGACAATTATCACTTACGTTGAACTTAGGAATTGAAATACAAACGAAACATGTAATTCATCTTACGAAATTGTTTCAAAATAAGATTGATTTTGTGTTTACTGGGTAGTTTAATATTTTAGTGTCTTGTAATTTTATTCTATACTGTGGACTCGGCAGGGCGAAATTCGGTTTTATACCTACGGAAAACTTAAATTTGTTTGTAATATTACTCCTTTTTCAGGATCTTAAACGTAGAGGTTAAAAAACCTCTGCCTTTTAGTGCAAAATTACCCGACGGTTCGGCCCTAACAAATGGGGGCTTCTATGAAGCAAAATTGTCAATGAAAACATTGGCGTAAGAAAACTACTATTTCAATTCTCGTAGTCTACTCTCACTTCTCACTTCAGATGTAGGACATGTTAGATACTTTCCCATTGATTTTCAAAGGAGAATTCACTAATGACATAGAAAATGGTGGTTTTTTCACTTGAATCACATTTTTCGGACGCCCTGTACAATATTTTCGGGCATCGAGAATGGTTCTTTTTAGGCCGTGCTCAGACTTTAATACCTCAGAAAATAATTTTTATCTCTACAATAACTTCCACGTAATTTCTTTGATACCGTAGGTACATACATCTATTATAAATTTTGAAACGAAATCCTCTAATAGTTTTTTTTTATTTGGGTTGGTTGGTTGGTTTTTGGGAAATGTCGTGGAAAATGTTGTGTCTAACACATGAGAAAAGCCTTTATTCCACTCTCACTGAGCCTCGAATGGAAAAAAATCGCTTTCCTCACTTGTTGGACAAATAACTATTTTCCACGACATACTTAAAAACGGACGTTTCTTCTCTACAAATAGTGAGGAAAATTCGTTTTTCTCACTAGCGAGGAAAATAATGTCGTGTTACAAAAATGCCTCTTTCAAAAGTGTAAGAATGTGTTATTAGAACTATATGCGCCTACTTAGTTAAACAATTTAATTTAGTATTCAATCAGGTTTGTTTAATTTAATATCTTATATTTCGACTTTTAAAAATTGCTACCCTGCATTTATTGGTTAGAATTACGCGGCTGCGTGTAGGGTTTCCATAATTATCGCTACCTTATATTTGAATAAGGCGCGCATTTCCCCGCTAGTTTGCATTTAATGTCATGATGACTAGCAAGTTTACCCGCTCGAAGAAGAGAGTTTAACAATGGCGACCGATGAGAAGCAGCACTGGTTGTTAAAGTACGTTTTATCTTTTTATCTGTTTCGTTTGAGTAAAATGAAGTTTGAAAGAATAGATTAGCTTTAGCGAATCTATCTACGTTTTTGGTGTTGTGTACGTTCCGTTAAAGAAAAGTTTGATTTAGAAGAATCAACGTGCATTCCAAAATTGATAAAAATTCGTTACCTTTTTGTACGTTTGGTTTCTACGTGTCCATCGATGAAGAATCGATTATCCGCTTCGTTGTTAATTTATGGGAGAAAGAAAATTCCGTATCCATTACGTCATTCTGAGTGCAGCTTCATTCACCAGGCCTGTTCGACCTTTTGACAAAATTTAACGTTCCGTTCGTAGCACAACGAACTCCAAGTAAGTGCTTAAAATAATATCAACAGTTCTTCCAACTTTCCGTGCATTGAAGTTAAATTTTTGACAAACTAAAGTCGGCTTACGGTTAACAATGAAAACGCAGTCGTCGTTATCTTTGTCTTATGCATTAGTCGGTACGCAATAATTAGCATTCGTTGTCGTACCTTAAATGCAGTAGTTGTACCTTACGTTATGCAGCTGGCGCCCATTTATTTGTTATTATTTACGTTTATAGTTGAGAAGCATCTCTATAAAGGTAAGCAACAACGCATAAACCAAAAGTAAACATTCCTATGAACCCTTAGAGTCTCTATAAGCATTTACCTGAGTTGCAGCCGGTGTTCTTAGAATAAAGAGTTTTTGGCCGTTACATGCGCTATGACAGATTGAAACCACATCGATAGGTACAGAATACTGTAGCGAGACTATTGGGACGTCCTATTTAAAGTTACGTACGAAAATGTGAGCGAAATTCTGCTTAATAATAAGTTACGTTTACAATATTACTTCTTGCATTAGGTTGTTTTTGGAATGTGGTGAAAAAATGAAAGCCTAACACATGAGAAAAGCCTTTTCCACTCTCACTCTAATGCAACTCGAGCTCAGGTAGGGAAAAGAATCGCTTTCCTCACTTGTTGAACAAATAACTATTGTTAGCGTAACGAGTGAGGCTTTAAGTAAGACTGGAAAAAGGCTTTCCTTATGTGTTAGACGCAACACTTTTTCCAATGACATTCCCAAAAAACAACCTAATGAAAGAAGTACTATTTATTGTAAACGTAACTTACTGTTACTGAATTTTTGCCACACTTTCGTTGCGTAAAAGCAAAAGTTGATAATAGATGAGTCCCAATAGTCTCGCTACAGTATTTAGTAGTATCAATCTGTCATAACGCAGCCGCGTAATTTCTAACCAATAAATGTAGGTATACTCAGTATACTATTGGCGCGGAGTAATAAACCTGTCAGAATTATCGAATCTCCCGTATTGCAGTGGCGTAGGTACCTGATACGTTTGGAAAATCATATTTTTAGTAGGTAAATATATTATAATAGTAAAATCTACCTTGATATGAATTATTATGTGGTTATATGTTATTTATTTTATTTGTATAGTAGATCACATTACAAATTTTACTTCACGTATTATATACCATTATTTTTGTATCTTGGTATAATACCCACATCTACGGCTATGATTCTCGTTTCGTCAGTACCTGGGCTGATGGCAACGTTGTTTACACAGATTAAACTATTGTTCTCAGACCCTAGATGGGTCGATATGCTGCAAGAGCGGCACAATGATCGTATTTTGGTTAGAATTTATTGGTTTTTACTTAACCGTAAGAAGTACCGCTTTCACAAGAAAATAAAGAATTATTTCAAGCAATTATGATTTATTACTCCGCGCCAATAGTATT